>BQNB010000004.1:171948-314383 GCA_026074375.1 Tanacetum coccineum | reverse complement strand
CTCTTATTGAACCACAAAACAACCACTATCTACCCGAGGCTCTTGATACTAAATGTAAGAACCAAGAAATCACTTCCACTTCATTAGATGAATAAGAAATTAAAGAAGGAATATGAGAATAATTGCAGAGAGAGAGTAGAGAGGGAAAGTAAAGAGAATGGGAGAGTTACTTGCAAAATGAAATGTTACCAATGACCAACCTCCTCACTTTCCTTGAGGAGGTGTATATGTACCTAAACTAAAAGGCTTGCATGCCTTTAGTATTTCTACGGGCCGGGCTCGGGATTACTTGGGCTTTCGCCTGATACACGTGACCGGTTAGCTTACATTTAAGAGCCCGTTTACCCGTCTAGCCTATTACAACGTATATTAATTAATGACCGAGACCTAATATAATTAATGAGCGAACTTCCATTGTTCGACTCAATATTTTGAGGCTAACAATCTCCCCCGAAGTGAGTTCATTGTGACACTCCTTCGTGAGATCAATGAGATTGCTTTTGTCGTTAAGCTCTTGTGATCTTTGTCTCTGTCTACGTTGTAGGCTTGTTCCTTCATGCTTTGTGATCTTTGATCTTTAGCCTTTGTCATTGTCTTTTGACTTTGTCTTTTTGTCTGAGATCTTTAAATCTTTATCCTTCCGTCTTGATCTCTTTGTCCGCTTGCTTCTTAGTGTTTTGACCAAAACAGGTCATACTTTGCTCATCTTGAAAGCTTGCTAAAAATCTCACTTGATAGACTTGATATCTTTGGATGGGAAGTATTGTATATCAGAGTTTGTGCGGGAAGACTTTTATCTTTAATTCTTGAGCTTTCATGATTCTTGAATCTCGATGCATATTGTATGTCTTTGTAGTTTGAGCATGAGCATGTGGTAATGAATTCGACTTCAGCTGGAATAAGGCATCACCATCTCCATCTTTATGTAATCATAAAATAATACAGTCTAGCAATTTAAAGCCGTGGGGACGACTATGGCTTGGTCATTTGTCCGGATTTGGTGTAGATTATCCTTTGGTTTAATAGGACTGTTTTTTACAGTATAAATATTGTACCTGTGATCAGGTAGATTCAAAGAATCTCCTTGACAGGGTTTCCAGCTCAAAGCGTAGGACTTATAACACTGGAATGTATTAGAGTTTACCATGCTTGATAGTTCGATTACCGAAACGGTCTCAAAGCAGACAACACGGTAGAGTGTATCAGAATTGTTACTATCTTTATGATTAAGCCGTCATTTCATTTCCTGGAACAAGTTTGATTTCACATTGAATTGACAATACATTTCTTTCCAGTTGAACACTAGTTTGGTTTCACATAGATCTCACAAGTACCTTACCAAGAGACTTGTTTGAAGTGGCTCAAGCAGGAGGATTTACATCTTCATTTGAGTATAAAGTATCACTCGGATGTTTCTTGCACAATCACAAGGTAATGCGTAAGATCTTGTTAATAGCTGTGAACTAATTGGTGTTCAACAAGGTGTAGTATGGAATGTGTCCTAATGAGATTTTTTTATTGATTCTTCTTGGTCTCGAGATCGTTTAGTTCGTTTTGGTTTTAGGTAATCAGAGGCTGGAGAAGATGCCACCATTCAATATCAACTAACTCGGAGTGTAGTGAGGTGAGTCCAAATAGAAGTCGTGTGTATTCCTTCCGTGACAATTGAGACATGTTTCTGTTGACGAGAAACCCGAATGGCTGGGGTGGGTTGTGCATTGCAATCACTGGGTCCATTGATGTCGTCTTCAGTATCAACAATCAAGAATTGTGATCTTGACCAGCAATATGTATTGACCTGGTTTCTGCCTAAGTTGTGTGGAGGGCTTCTTTGTTTTCACCCTTTATCCATACATTTCTTTTTAATTCTTCAACACCCTTCAATGTTACCAAGTGTCATTACTAAGACACCTTGTTGTGATTGTTACATTGTTTAGCTCTAATCTAGTCGACATTCTTCCTTTATACACATTCATCTCATATTCATAATAAGGATCTGTTTATTTCTAACTATGGAGATGTCCTTGGTAGATCCCTC
Organism: Tanacetum coccineum; assembly: GCA_026074375.1. Taxonomy (NCBI): domain Eukaryota; kingdom Viridiplantae; phylum Streptophyta; class Magnoliopsida; order Asterales; family Asteraceae; genus Tanacetum; species Tanacetum coccineum. The sequence goes on along the minus strand of BQNB010000004.1, from coordinate 312,345 downwards.
GGTTCTGGTTTGGATCTTAGACAAATTTCCTACTCCTTAACACCTTATGACTCAGATAATTGTAGTGAAATTCAGATTGTTGGTAGGTATGAGATCGTACAATATAACCTTTTTCGAAAGAGTATCAAGCACTTGAGTTAGATAAGTTCAATTATATTTTTAAGATCACATTTTAAATACATTTCTCCCTTATTTTAATAGAATTCACTTTGTTTTTGTAATTCTTTGTGATTAAAATTTGTCTGAAATATCCATGCGGAAAACTTTACTTAAGCATGAATTATATGGAACTAAACTTGCTCCCCTCGATTGTTACTTATGTTTGACACAAAAAAAATTTGATACCAAATTGTATTATGAATTTAAAAATTAAGGGTGAGCATTGGTGAGCGCTCTATTTTGAAGATGATGATATTGTATTGAAGATTTCTTGTATAATTTTGCTCAACCACCCGTATTCTTCTTTAACTATCTATCTTTTATTAGTCATTATTTTTCCTGGGGTTGTTTATTAAGACCATTTGAAATGTGTTGCACAGTCATATTGAATTGTCTGTTAATGATGTATCCTACAATCATTTAAGAACATATTTTTCAAGTAAATACTCCCCCTCTAAGTTGTTCTCATTTTTAAATTGACTACCTTTATGAATAATTGTTTGTAAAACAATATGGAGGACTGGAGTGTTTGAACACACAATTTTGAAAAAGTTTTTGAATCGCATTGAGAAATTCTTGAAAAATTGTGTTTAACTTTTTTAAAAAACCAATTGTTAAAGACTTCTCTTCTGACGCTAAGATAAGAGGCACTATGAGTACACTTCTCCTTTATCGTTCCGTCCGAGTTGCAATTTCTGAGAGTGATTACAGTCATAAGAAAAATTAGAAATGACATGTTTTGAAAAAATTTGAAACTCCTGTTCAAACTTCATTTACACGCCCGTGTCGATGTTAATCAACATTTCTAGGTACGTAATGTTACTCGATTCCATGGAATGGGAGATGAATATTTTTTGAAACATTTTCTGATTTTTTGATTTTGTATTTTTTCTTTTTGAAATTTTATATTTTTGTATTTTTCTTTTTTCAAAAATATGTACATGGTGATGTTTGATGAAGTATCAAGCAGATTCGTTTGTCAGAACCTCCAGTTCTGCTGGAGTCAAACATCTCATACCAATTCGCCTGACAAGATACTGAAACCTATCTTCGGATAGGGCTTTAGTAAAAACATACATCAGCAATTTGGTATCTCAGTTTGACATATTTTAATTACAATTATAGTTTTCAACCTGTTCCTTTGATGAACATGATACAGAGTATGGATGTGTTAGTAGGGAGTGTTGCACGGGGTTGCATGAGATTGCTATAGCTGACTGAGAGTCGCAATATAAAGGTATTTTATTGTAGTTGAAGCCATAATCTTGAAGCTGTGTTCTCATCCACATTACTTGAGCACAACTTGCAGATAACGCCACGTATTCATCCTTTTGCGGATGACATTGAATACAGTCTTGCTTCTTTGAATCCAGTGACTAACTTATCACTAGGAAATGTATTCCTCAGAAGTGCTTCTGCGTAGTATCCATGCAACCGGTATTGATCGTCATCTCTAAAAAAGCTATTAGATCAAATAGCCAGAACCTTCGGTACCAGAGTCCCATGTTAATGGTACTCTTATGTATCGAAAGATTCCTTTTAAACCTATTTGAGTGGTTTTTAAGTCGGTTCTTGCTTGATATCTTGCACAATAACATCTTACTTGCAGTATGTTTGGTCTACTAGATGTCAGATACATGAGTGACCCAATTTTACTATGGTAGTCAGTTTGGTCTACGGGTTCACCACTTAAGTCTGCATCTAATTTAGGTTTCATAGCCATTGGTGTACCAATGCTTTGTCCTTTTTCCATACCATGTTTTTTAAGAATCTCTAAAGTATATTTGGCCTGATTGATAAAATACTCGTGGGGATGGTGGATCTGATGTCCTTAAAAAGAATTTCATTCCCCCATTAAGGACATCTCAAATCTACTGTGCATTAATTTTTCAAATCGTTTAGAAAATTTAGGGTTTGTGGACCCAAAAATAATGTCATCAACGTAAATTTGCACAAGTGATGTTATTCCCCGTTTTTTAATCGTGAATAGGGGTGGGGCTAATGATTACCTTAGTAAAACCTTTGGAAATCAGGAATTTTGAGAGTTCATCATACCAGGCTCTCGGAGCTGGTTTTAAGCCATATAAAGCTATCCCTTAGAGGTAAACTTTTTCTGGATGATCAGGATCAACGAATCTCGTCTGGTTTTGTGCAACATAAACCTTTCCTCCTTTCAATGGACATTAAGAAATGCGTTTTCACGTCAGTCGATAAATTAGAAAAGACTTGTTGTGCAGCGAGGCACAAAAATCCTGACAGCCTCCAGCGGAGCAACTAGGAGCTAATGTTGCTTCGAAAAATCAATACCCTCTTACTGTGAGAATAACCCTTTGCTACAAGTCGTGCTTTTGTTGCGATTTCTGTATCTGGTCTTCATCCTTTTTGTTTTTTCATAACCACTTTAGCTTGATTACGTTTTGCAAGGTTTGTCAACGTGTTCCCTGACTTGTAGTCTGGGCAAAACTGATAAAGTTCTTTCCTGCATTGCTTTTATCCATGCAGAATCAAGCATTGAGTCCTTAATGTTTTTGGTTTAACAATACTCGATGAGTCGCGACATACATTTTCAGGATCTGTTGCAAGTTGTCCGTCTTGTTGTGCACTGTTGGATGGATTGACACGAACTTGAGTTAACGGGTGATCTTTTTTCCATCGATATATTCGGAATCTTAAGATTGATGTAGGTATGCCATATTTGAATTACCAATATTACGGAGGAAGACTCAGACATGTTTTATATCGGTGTCAAAATGGATGGTAAATTCTGCTTGATATCATTATTTTCCTAAGCAGCATGAGCTTTGTGGAGTTGTCGGTTCTGATGTAGGTTGAAATTGCTTTTGAAGGTAGTGTGTCATTGTGATAGAATTGTCGGTGGGAGGAAGAAGACTTGTTGACACGAGATGTACCATATTGGAAAATTCATCGTACAAAGGATCGAAAAGAAGATCCAACTCTGTTGTGATGGAACTGTTATATCTGCTGAAGGAGAATCATTTTGTAGTTCTGATGCGGGGTCAGATTTGTTATATCTGACGCCTTTTGTTGTTGGGGAACAGAGGCCTGAGTGTCATTTAGCAAAGACGTCTCAGAATCTTCTTTTGATCTCATCAAATTTTTTCTGTGATGAATGGATTAACTATCAATTTTGTTCTCTTGTTATAGACACGATATCCCTTTGACTGAGTGGAGTATCCCACCAAAATGCACGGATCCCATTTTCTTTCATTTAGACAAGTTCTACCATCTCTTGGTTAGGTAACAAGTGCAAACTAAGATTGTGAAGTGTTTAATTGAGGGTTTTCTGTCATTAAAGATTTGTGATAAGTCATTTCTCTTGAGTTGGGATAATGATGATCTGTTTTGAGTTATTAGCATAGCCGGTTGCAATTGCTTAGCCAAAAGAATAAAGGAAGTTTAGAAGCTGAACAGCATCATTCGAGCAGCCTCAAAAGACGAGTGCGGTTTTGTCTTTCAACATCGCTTCTGTTCAGGTGTCGAGGTGTAGAAGTTTGATGCTAATTCCTTCTTCTTTAAAAGAATGCATTAGTGTCTTGTTTAAGAACTCAGTGGCCTCTGTCAGTGCGAACAAAAATTACTAGGGCTTGAAGATTTCTTTGGATCATCGTGAGAAAGTCTTTTAAAACTTCTGGTGTTTCATCCTTGGAACGTAGATAATGAGATGTATGTATAAGAGGATATTCCATCGACAATTACCCAAAATTTATTACTTCCCATTATGTAGCAACCCGCATTTGGACCACATAAGTACATATGAAGCAAATTTAACCTTCCCCTTTGAACTTGGAACAGTTTGTGACTTGAATGAACTTCGTTTTGCTTTTCCTCACTTCACAAGAGGAAACATAGTTGATCCTTTTGACATATTATAGTTTTGGTAATCAATGACAACATCTTTCTTTGAAAGCAAGTTGATGTAGTACATAGTTGAGGATGAGAATGTCTTCGATGCCATAACCATGCTTGAGTTGGTGATGCTTTTGCCATGAGACAGATTGGAGTATGAGTTGTTTCTTGAAAAGAAATTGTAATAAAGATCAGTTCCACGATTACCGGTTAGTAAGTCGTTTCCCTGAAAGATCTCTATACAACACAGTAGATTTCCGAAATTGCAACTCCAAAATACGCATCACAGATTTGACAACCGAGGAAAGATTGTAATTGAACTTCGACGTAGTTAAAACCTTGTTGATAAGTTATAATACTCTTGAAACCAATTCTCATACTAGAATTGGAGAAAATTGATCATGGCAATTAACGAATGGTACCCAAATATTTTTTCAACAAAATTGCACAGCAGTGTTAGATTGACCGTTATGTGCTTTGTGAGATCCGACGTAACAATGAAATAGGATGGTTGTTTAATCTGCAAAGAGAATTAGAGGTTGACGGAATACTGACAAATTGGTCTAAGTGTTTGTGAGTTTTAGCACGTTATGTTATCCTAGATACATTATCTATGCATTTACTAACTGTCTTAGTTCACACTTCATTCATTAATATAAGGTACCCACTTCTTTTTGTCTTAGGAACCCTATGTATACCGCTGTTGGGCATGTTGTGCTATCCACATTTCCACGCCTTACTAGTTCTCTTTATATAGCCATCCTATAGTAACTCTTAGATTTGTAGGTCGGTAGTAGATTCTGTGCAACTGTTTTTTTCTTATGGGGTGTTTGTGCAAATATTTGTTCGCTTGATTTTGGGCTTTCTAGTACTAATTGCACTACATTAGGCTTTTAGTTCTAGCATTTCACATTGTCAATTCAAAAACTTAGAAACACATAGCAGCATGATTAGAATTAAACTACACATTGTCTACAAGTAGCCACAAACTCGCTTACATTCGAAGTTCTGGAATTTTTTACCAAACAGTTACAGCACTTTGTTTGATTAGAATACAGAGACATTCCTAGGGTGGTCTTTACTTCAGTCTTCTTAAACTTACTTTTGACTAGTGTTCTGGCGGACCTTATCTTTCATTTGATTGACTCCTAGGCTGTGGTCTACTAACATTATTTCTATAAGCTACTCTGTAGATGTAGTACGCGAGGATTACGTATTCCTTGAAGTTGAGTAACTGTGGTGCTCTAGTTTGTATTGTACTACTGTTAATTCGATACATGCCTAGTTTAATTCAATTGGTTTTCAGCTTGCGTTGATGTTTGAGGCAAATTATGGGAGTGTACTAGTTGATAAACCCTCTGACTCATTAGTTTTTGAAACCGACTTTTTCTTTGTAAAATTTGTTCTCTCAAGAGAGTCTGAAAAAAGAGCCTAGGTTTTCTAAAACTGATAGTTTTGGAATCTTTGAGAACTTGGTTGTCGGAACAACATTATTGATTTATCAAAAACTTAGTGTCCACAGATTTTTCCTTTTGCATTTGTCAATGTGTTTCTTTTAACTCACTGATTGCAATGTTCGTGTCTTGTAGTTGAGCTTTCAGATCTTGTATTTCAAAGTATTGTTCACGTTCCTTTCGAAATACATTTAACGCTTTTTCTTTGCAAACTGTGTCATTTTTTAGTTGTTCTTGACATTGTTGTAAAGCGATTTCAAGATAATGTGAGTGTTTTCTAATTTATGCAAAACTTCGTAAAGTCAGTGATAAATCTCTTTACTATACAAATTCAGTTTGTTCAAAAGCTTTGTGAAGTCAGTCACTTCCTGTTTTATGAAGATACAAGGCCATTGTAATTCTAGTGATTCATCTATCAGTTGGTATGATTGCAAATTATGATCACATACTAATTAAAATCATTTCGGACAACATTATTGCAAAAGCATTATCAATACATGTGGTAAAATTCTGTCTTATCAGATTCAAGTTCATCAATTTCATCTCAAGAGATTCAATGTACTTTAAATCTGCATGCATTTCTTGCTTAAGTTCATGAACAAATGTGTAACTATCATTCTGAGTCTTAAGGGCAAGGGGCATCAAACATGTCTTAACTAGGATTTCCATATCTTAAGCAGTTGGGTGACGAAGATGAAGACGGTCGTTTGAATGTTTTACCCACGCTTGATTAGGACAATTTCTTTCAGCGAATAAATTTTATGCGCATGACATTGTATGCTTTGCTATCTTTTGATTATTGGTTTTGACATGGTAAGAAATCGATATTTTTGAAAATTATTTGGTTTGTTTTCACAAAATGATTTTTTCTCCACATTTCTTTCTTATTTCATTTGCCTGTGCGAACTGAATACATAATGCTGAATTTTCTTATTTCATTTACCAGATAGGCCCTATGGTTGCTCTTGGTGGCTAGAGTTGTTGTGTGTATGCTAAATGCTTTGGTTGAGAGGGGAGGTCTCGGGTTCGAGCCTTGTGCTCACCCTTGAAACCTCTCTACTCCCATATCTTTTTATTGCAAAAAAACTTTTAAAACAACTTTTTTTAATAAGATGAAAATAAGCATTTTTCTTAACTACAACTTTTAATGAAAACTTAAAAATAAGCTGGAATAAGCTAAAAAGTAAGGAGTTTTAACTTATTGTTTTATAACTAAGTCCTTTTAAAGGGGCTAACTGGTTGCCTTTTTTTAATACAAAATAAGCTATCAAAAAGAACAAATAAGCCAACATAGGTAATTCACTACACCTAATAAGCAAGAGGTAGCAAAAATAAGCCAAGACATTAAGCTAGAATAAGCTACAAATGGGCTGCAAAAAGGGACCAGTGTGCTATATCTATAAGGGCTCTTATAAAGGCTTTTAACTGTTAAAGCAAATTTGAGCATTTATAGATAAAGAAAAACTAAACTATGCTAAAAAAGGATAGTGGCCTACACCCCAATAAGCCAATTATAAACACAATAAGAACGAAAACAAGCATATAAGCTATGAAAATAATAAAAAAACAAATGGCTAAACTACTAAACCAACAGCCTAAGGATTACTTTTGGGGCTTATTTTTAAGCCCTATAAAGGATCCTTATGGCTTTGGGGCTTATAATAGCTTAAAGATTGTCCAACTGGCTTTTCAAATTCAGCAAGGGGAAAACAATTTGAAAATCATATAATGCTTTACGAAAAAAGCCATATGTAAAAGTGCATATGCAGTTAGCATATGCTGATTTTTCTTGGATTTTAACAAAACAATAGGCTTAGTGCAGCCTTAAAGATAAGCTTGAAAATAAGCTTGAAAATGAAACTTAAGTTAAAACAGATGGAGATTAGCAACAAATGAGCTTATGCTCAAAATTATAAAAGTCTTAAGCAAACCTTTTTTACTAACTTAAAATTTAAATTGAAAAAGGCAGTTTTATACTAAAAGCTACTTAACAAAAACTTAGACAGAAATTTGACAAACAAGAGGTAAAGTAATAGACAACCACACTACTGCATTTTGACTCAAAAAGTAACACAAAACCAAGTCTTATAAACAGGTTTCAACAGCCTAATCAAATAAGCTGTTAGAATCTGTTTTGGGACCACAGATTCACACACAAGTTAGGAAAAACCTTAAAAACAACTTTGAGACCTTAAATTTTTTGAAAACAGCTTACATACATCTTAAAAAGGCTTGTGCAATTTGCCCAAATGACCCAAAATGGTTTATACACCAAATTGACCCTGTTTGACCCTTTCCCCAAACACCCACTTTAGTATTTAAACCAAAATTTTAAGATTGATTTTAATGATTTAAGCAAAATTTCTTGAAAACAGATGACAAATAAGAAAAGTTAAGTTTAAATAAGCACAATCCACACCAAGATAAGCACTATAATAAGCAACTAAGTACTAGGCAGTTATAAGGCTATTCAAGACAGTTTTGAGCAAAAAATTCAAACCAAGGACAAATAAGCATTAAGGGGTGGGACAATAAGCAATAGAACAACACAATAAGCAAGATTAAGCATAAATAAATAAGGAATAAGCACAGGAACAGTTAAAATGCAAAAATTATGAAAAAGATGATTACAAAAGCCCTTGCTCAAAAACAGGGCAAACAAATGCTCTTTAGAGCTATTTACAGCTCTGCTTGTCAAAAAAGACAAGTAGTGCAGGGCTATAAGCTTTCTTTGCTGTTATCATCCAAATTAGCTGTTGTGGTGGATTTAGGGTGGATTTCTTTGTAACTTATTCTTAACATTTATATCATTTAGTTAGCTTTTAATAGAAACAGGTTATAAACGGGTTTTATGAAAGCTTATGAGAGCTTACGATGAGCTTTTTAAGACATAAAATGGACTAAAACTTATAGACAGATTTCAAACCAAACTTAAATTTCATTAACTTTTAAAAACATTATAAAGTAAAATTACAATAAAACTGAATTAAGATTAAGGAAAGCTGATAACATGAATTCTAAGTAAAAACTAGGTAAAAAACTATATGCCAAAATGGCTTACAAGTGACCTATTTTATACTAATCGTATGAAGGTTCTAGGTCTTCTTGATGTGCTTCTTTTGTGAGAGGCTTAGCAGCTGTTTTTGTTATGTGAGAGAGTCCCAAAAGCAATCTTAGCCGTCCAAATTGAGTAGTCCCCAAGCCTTTGATACAAGCCATTGATTGTTTGTCATTTTTGGTTGGCCAATGGTATACTTGGGGATTGCCAGCGTGGCAATCACCCATGTGGGGTACGGGGTGAGGGAAAATGACATTTTTAGAGGGTAGTGGCAGGGGTGAGTGTTTTTGGGAAGATGATGAATAGTGACAAAGAGTAGTAGCAGGAAAACAGGTTACTCTGTTTTAACTTGTTGCATGGTGAAAGCTTGGTGAATTGGCAAGAAAAGCCCTTCACTGTTATATGTTACATTGCAGGTTAAGTCCTTGTGGTGTTTAAACAATTTTAGGATTTGGCAATTTTAGGATTCAAGGGTGTAATGTGTTATTGCACTTATAGTCCTTAAAGGACTTAACTGAGTTAAGCTATAAAGCATTTGGGGTTAACGGGAGTTATAAGGGTTGTTGGGCTTGTTTGTTGGGCCAGGTGTGGTATAAAAAGAGACTTGGGCTTTTATAAGTCTTTAAGTTTTGTAATATATAAGTGGGCTGACCCGGGCCCACTAGGTGGGTACGGGTGGGCCCACTTTTGACAATTTAGGTTTTCAGGTTCGGTTTTCGATGCTTTTTCCAATGCCACTTCCCGGGGTTGACTTTGACTTTGACTTTTTTGTTGGAAATTTGACTTGGTCTTTTTGACTTTCTCACGGTCTTTCCGTTCTCTGGTGCTCTGTTTTGGTTTTGGCTTCATTTTATCTCTTTTGGGATATACGATTACCTGCATAATACAATTGCTAACACATACATATTACAAGGTACTTTGGTACCATATTTGGTCATTTAAGTATGTTTTTAGTGGTCAAAGGTATGTGTAATTAAACACATACCAAAATCCCTCGTACTAAGATATTGTCGAGTCCTCACGCAATGCTATAAGTAAGCACTTAAGAAAACTAAGAATCTCGATCCCCCTCGACTAATTACCTCAAAAAGTAGCTAAGTGTTCATCGAGGGGAATTTAAGAATCAATAGCTTCGAAAAGCCCCGTTTTTACCATTTTTAAATGTATTCACTTATTCCTACACGTATTTGATATGTGCGAACTGTCTCGACTGTTGTTTGTTCAGGAACTGCTGGAGAATTCTCTGTTGCAGGAACAGCTGGTGTTGTGACAATAGTTGGAGTGTAAGGACCTTTGAGAATGCACTTTCGTAAAGCATCACCATTTGGTCTTGTATCAATGTATCATAAGAACCGTGATTGCCATTGTGCATATCATCCTGTTGCAAGCATTGGTGGACGATCCCTTGAACCAGCTGCCATTATGTTGTTATGCATTTGACTGTCGATTGTGGAAGTTACAATTGGAGTTGTCATGATGAATGATTGAAGAATTATGAAGTGAACAATGATTGAAGGGATTTAAGTAGTTGGTGTTGTGATTGAAGTTGTGGGTAAAATGAAAAACAATAAATCGTCCCATGGGATTTTACAAGTATATGATTTTAAAACCGAGAAAAAAATTGTGTCTTTCGCGGGATTTTACAAAATCAATAGAATATCATGAATGTTAATTGATTTGGATTAAGGTTTGTTTGTTGTCAATTGAATGTCTTGAAAATTAAAAAACTTAAACTGACATATTTCGCTTGCAGGTGTGCATATTTCGCTTGGCTTTGAAAATACATCATATTTTCGCTTAGGAGAGAATTACATATTTCGCTTGAGAGAAGATACACATTTCGCTTGGAAAAGTAATGCACATTTCGCTTGAAATTGTCAACATGTTTCACTTGAAATTCAATCTTTCATGTTTCGCTTGAACTGCATATTTCGCTTAAAGTCAATCTTGCATATTTCGCTTGAAAATTAACATATTTCGCTTGATGTTTGACATATTCCGCTTGAACTCATAATGAACACATTTCGCTTGAATTTCAAGAAGTTTGGCAGAGTTTCGTTTTAGTTAATGTAATATTTCGCTTGACTTTCACTGCATTATTTGCTCTAGGACTAAATTCTTACATATTCCGATCAACTGTTACAATATTCCGACTTGTGTAATTTTTGTATGTGAGGACCACTTTTACTAGAAAACAAGGTGTCCTTGTCTTTGAAGCTTAAAATGTGGATCTAGGTCTCCTCTATTTTGACCGGTTATGTGCACAAAAAGGACAAAAAATAAGTAAACCACAAAATCTCACACTTAGCTTCAAAAATAAGCAAAAAATAAGCTTGAAAATAAGCTTGAAATTTAGGAAAATAAGCTCGGAAATTGTGAACAAGGAAAAACGAAGTAACAAGTTGTGTAGCAAGTTAACATGTAGACCAATTATTTCAAGGAGTAATCAAGTGAAACAAATAAGCCCCTAAATAATTGAACCGTAAGCTTATAATCCAAAATAAGCCACGAAAATTTAAGCTTATAACCACAAATGAAACACAAGAAGGTGTAGAACAAGTGAAGCAAGAAAAGTAAGAGCCAAACAAACCAATAAGGCCAATTTTTTATGTGCTGTGAGCTTATATGATGAAATAAGCTACGAAAATAAGCTTTTTGAGCTTATTGAACCACATAACAACCACTATCTACCCGAGGCTCTGATACAAAATGTAAGAACCAAGAAATCACTTCCACTTCATTAGATGAACAAGAAATTAAAGAAGGAAGATGAGAAGAATTGTAGAGAGAGAGAGAGTAGAGAGGGAAAGTAAAAAAGAATGGGAGAGTTACTTGCAAAATGAAATATTACAAATGACCAACCCCCTCACTTTCCTTGAGGAGATGTATATGTACATAAACTAAAAGGCTTGCATGCCTTTAGTATTTCTACGGGCCGGGCTCGGAATTACTTGGGCTTTCGCCCGATACACATGACCGGTTAGCTTACATTTAAGAGCCTGTTTACCTGTCTAGCCTATTACAACGTATATTAATTAATGACCGAGACCTAATATAATTAATGAGCGAACTTCCATTGTTTGACTTAATATTTTGAGGCTAACAATAAATTATACCAAGCCCAAGTTTAAACCTAGGTCAAACTTGTAAAAAACGGGTCAACACCCCCAAATGTTATAATCAAAACAATATACATCATTTTCACTTTTCCCTCCTCTCCCATTTTTACACTCAACAACATCAGGGTAAAAATTAACACTCCCACACCCTCTCATATGCTTCTAGAAGCCTGACGCACACAGTGACATTTTTGGCAGGCCACGCTGGCAATCCTACATGTGTTAACTGGTGGATGGACGTGGCACATGATCCAAGGGATCCAAATGATTGCTTGGGGATTCAACAAGATTAGAAGGCTAGGAATGAAGGCTTACACGCTCCTAGGGTTCTGGATCCTTCCTCTGAGCACTATATAAGAAGAGCTCCTCACACAGATTGGGTGTCTAGTTTTAGCTTAAGTTTAGTAGTAATTTAGCTTATTGTCTTTATTTTAATTTAATTTCCTATTTAAAAGCTTGTACTCACTTTTGATTATCAATAAAATTCTGTTTGGTTTAATTTATGTTTTATTCAATGTTTTTACTTAATGCAAGTATGGTTGAAATAAGCTCAAATTTAATCTAATAAGCTCTATAAACTCTCAATTACTATATAAAACACTAAGAGTGGAATATTAATCATATATTCTATCAGTATTTTAATTAGTCTATTACTGGTTTTCTTAACCTATTGCTATTTACGTTGTCTAATGATATGGGGGTTTTTAGCCTGAGAGACTGGCACAGGTTTGGTGGAAATAAATATCAATTCAATAAACAATAAACATAAAAAAAGAAAGTTAGAAGATAGAAAAGCGGTACAAGCCAAATGATAGAAAACTGTATTAGCCATATTAAATCTGGTTCATGACTTGTTTTGTTTGGTTTTAGTGCAATGATTGACTTATCTCGAAGTGGCATATCATTTTAACACTTAAGGGCAGGACATCATCCTAGACCATACTCGATTAATCCTGTCACAATTAACGTATCCGCATAAAGCATCCTTTAGTTTAGTTATAATCTATCTTAGAGATTAAAGCAGTGGTGATCCTGTTAAAACCCTAGCCCAACAGGACTTCTTTACCTGCTTATTGTTGACGGTTGTTTTTTATATACTGGTAGTCTACTATTCAATCTATTATAGTAAATTAAGAGCATGATTGTTGAAACATAAACGGGTTACCTACCGGTTCAACTAAGCTCATAATTCAAAAACAAAGACAGAACGTTATTTGTGATCCTATTGGTCCAGTAATATGAAACACGATATGGAGAGCTATCTCGATATCTAGATTACTTGGTCCGTATCACTAGATCCAGCCTATAAAAATTTTTTGGGGAATCTAGGTGCTTATTCAAACAAATAAATAAACAAGTATGAGGTGATAAACATAATTAAATAATCAACGATAAATTAAGAAATTGATTTTAAAATAAACCAAACATTAAACTTTCATTAAGATGGCTAATACCCGAGGGTATTAGCCTACAACAATTGTAATTATAAAGCGTAATCAAATAATTAAAATCGAACGATTAAGAGAGTAAAAATTACACGATGTCTTCTATGGATTCGTGATCAATGTTTGACCTTGGTGGCTGATCTTCTCTTTTAAAATTCGTCTTTAGTGAGTATGGTATAAAGAATATGATATTGCACACTGAAAACTCATTTTTGAGTCTTTTATGTATAATATCTAATAAAGACTCAATACGTCGTATCTGGCAAGGTCGATACGGCATATTGGGCTGGATTCTTTAGAGTGCGTGCTACGTTCTCAATCAATCAGTGATATCTTTCCCAATTTACTTGATTTACTGTATCTTCGAATAGTTATCTTCATGGATACGGCATATGGAAATAGCATGGATACGCCGTTTTGAGTATTGGTCAAACGCGTTTTCTTATGAAGTCTTTGCATGGATACATCGTATCTCTTTAGTTGGATACGACGTATTGGTGAAATTTCTGCAATCTTCAAATATCTTTGTTTTAGCTCCAAATTATGCGCCTTTTAGCTTGTCTTCACAAAACACTCCTGAATTACAGCATTTATCAACTTTAAAGTAATTAAGTACCAAATAATGCAATAATTATATAAAAGTGGGCAAAACAAATGGGATAAATGATATAATAAAGTGACGTTATTTGATGTCATCAAAGATTCCCTTGAATAATATAGCATGGAAAAATGGAAATTTATATCAAAATGTGAAAAATCTTGAAGAAGATTTAAAGAATGTTCAAATAGAAGTAGAGGCTAGTCCAAGTTGTAAAGAGACTAAAGGAAAGCTGGCAAAAATTTTACTTGAGTACAATGAAGCAATTTCTGATGAGGAAAATTTACTAGCTCAAAAAGCAAAAGTGAAGTGGCCTAGTGAAGGGAACAAGAACACAAAGTATTTCCATAATGTGATAAAGAACATGATGCATTCAAACAGGATAATAGGGGGTGTGATATGCAGGGGAATTGGTTTGAAGGAGACTATGTGGCAGATCAATTTGTAAAGCATTTTGAAAGTTTTCTAGGCAAACATGATGACATAGATCAAATTGGTTGTTCTGATGATCTTTTCATTAACAAACTATCTAATGAAGATTATGAGTTTATGGTTAGAGGTATTACTAATGCTTAAATCAAAGAGGCTATGTTTAGAATTGGTAATGAGAAGGCTCCAAGCCCTGATGGGTTCACAGTTGTGTTTTTTAAGAAAAGCTGGGACATTGTTGGTGAAGATGTATGTGATTCAGTTAAAGAATTCTTTAATTCCAATAAATTTATTAGAAGAAGTGAATGCAACTCTTATCACTTTGGTGCATAAGATTCAACAACCAAATAAGGTCTCTGATTATAGACCTATTGCATGTTGCAATGTCATATATAAATGTATCAGCAAGATCATCACTAAGAGGATACAAGGGTATTTGGGTAAACTAGTAAATTCAAATCAAAGTCCATTTGTTCCTGGTAGAATCATCCAAGATAATTTGTTAATTACTCAAGAACTTCTAAAGGGTTATAACAGGAAGGTTGGCCCACAAAGGTGTGCTTTGAAGATTAACATAGCAAAAGCATATGACACTGTGAATTAGGGATTCCTAAAGCAAATTCTGATTCACTTTAGTTTCAATGAAATGATAATTGGACGGATTATGACATGTGTTACTAGTGCCTCCTTCTCTCTGTATGTAAATAGGGAAAGATATGGGTATTTTAAAAGTGGAAGAGGATTGATGCAGGGTGATCATATGTCACCTTACCTATTCACCTTGGTAATTAAAGTTCTAACATTGATTGTTCAAAGAAGAGTGACTAAAAGTAATCAGTTTAAGGTACCATTAGGGATGTAAAGAGCTTAAATTGACACAGCTTTGCTTTGCTGATGACTTACTAATGTTGTGTAATGGAGATTATAAGTCTGTGGAAGTTTTAAAAGAAGGATTATTGAAGTTCAGCAAGGTTTTTGGTTTGGATCCTAACATGAATAAATGCACTATCTTCTTTGGTAGTGTCAATGATATTGAAAAACAAAATATTCTTGAAGTCATGCCTTTTGCTGTGAGGAAGCTTCCCATGAAATATCTTGGTGTTCCCTTAATTACCAAGAATATTGGTGTATCTGAGTGTAATCAGTTGATGGAGAGAGTTAAGCAAAAGGTAAGTGACTGGAAGAATAAAGCTCTATCATATGCAGGGAGATTGCAACTTATAGCTTTTGTTTTGGCCTCTATGCACATTTACTGGGCTTCAGTGTTCCTTATACCCAAGACTAATGTGAATGAAATTGAGAAAGCCTTAAAGGGTTTTCTTTGGTGCCATGATGAGTTGAAAAGAGGAGCTGCAAAAGTGGCCTGGAAAGTGATTTGTACTCCTAAGATCCAAGGAGGTTTGGGTATTAAAAGACTTGGCCCTTTGAATGAGGCTCTTATGTGTAAGCATTTGTGGAATTTGATTGTTAAAAAAGATAGTCTGTGGGTAAAATGGGTGAATATGGTGAAACTGAAAGGAAAAAGCATTTGGAAATCATTAGTGAAGAGTCTGATAGTGGTACTTGGAAGGCAATTTTGGATTTAAGAAGCAATATTAGAAGTAATGTTTGGAAGAAGATTAGGGATGACAGAAACACTAATATTTGGTTTGACAAGTGGAGCAATAGCAGTCCTCTGTGTGATATAATCCCTTTTAGAAAAAGAAATAAAGCAAGATTAGATGAACAAGGATTGTGTTATCCCATAAACTAATTCATTACAACTAATAAGCAAACCAAATAAGCTATAATGAGCACGAAAATGATAAGAAGAAGGATAGAAAGGAAATGGAAGAATATTAGATTAAGAGGAGAGTTTGGTGGATCTTTTACACATATAAAAACACACACATAAATGACCAACACCCTCTCAATTTATGGAGAGGGTTCTATTTATACCCTATGCCTTCACTTAAGACGCATGGGCTTCTTCTAGGGTCGGGCTTGGCTTAACTTGGGCTTTAAGCTCGAAACACGGATAATATTAGATTACAATACAAGCTCGTAATACCCGACTAGCCTATCACATTACAAGACCTAATAATAACTAAGACGACCGATAACATTCATGTTCGACTTAATAGAATTAAGGCTAACAATCTCCCCTAATGTTGAGGTCTTCTTTGATCACCCCAACGTTAACGTTATTGATGGAGGTTATTTTGATTTGACTTTATCTTCCTCAATGTTGAAGATATGACGTTTGAGCTTTGCCTTCTTTGGTCTTGTCCTTGTCTTTTCTTGTTTGTAATGGCTTTGTTCATTCATGCTTAAGACGACCAATAAATTTTTTTCGGTGTCGTTTATGTGATCTTGATCTTGAGTCTTCATCTTTTAACTTTAAGTTCTTGAGATCTTTCATCTTGCATCATCTCTTTGACTTGAATCATCTTGATTTGACTTTCTTGATCATCTTGTGCTCTTGACCGACATACTCATACTTATTGCATTCTTGTTTTACTTATATGATCATAAGGCTAACAATCTCCCCAAAATGCGATTTTTGATTTGACTTTAAAGATCTTTGAGGAAGTTTAGTATCAACAATCTTGATGTTAAATGATTGACTTCGAAAGCTTGAGTATGAGCATGTGGTAATGAATCCGACTTCGCATGAATGGGGCTGCAACATCAACGTTTGTACCTGCATTTGAATGTTAGTAATAAACAGCAGATATAGACGAAATGTCTTTGTCATTCGTCGATTTTAGGTTGCAATAACCACCGGTTCCCCATTTTATAGTATAAATACTATACCTGTGATCAGGTAGATTCAAAGAATCTCCTTGACAGGGTTTCCAGCTTAAAGCGTAGGATCTTTTAACACAGATGTATTAGATTCACCATGCTTGCTTGTTCTCATTACCAGAACATCTCAAAGCAGACAACACGGTAAGAGTGAATCAGATAATTACTATCTTTCTGATTAAGTCGCCAATTCATTTACTTGACCAAAATCGATATCCAGTTATCACAAGCTTGATTCATATAGAATCTTGCAAGTCACCTACCGTAGAGCTGTTTGAGGTTGACTCTGGAAGGATTTCCATCATCACTATGAATACTTAAGAGTATCACTCAGATGTTCTGGCAAGATCTCAAGGATAATCCGTAGGACTCTTTGTTATGACTTGTGAACTTTATGGTGTTCAAAAAGTGTATTTTGAAATTCTGTCCTAATGAGATTTATAATTTGATCTCTCTCGGCTCTAGACTCGATTTGTGCACTTTAGTTTTAGTACGCAAAGGCTGGAGCTGACTGCCACCTATTCAATATTAACAATCTCGAAGTGAGATGTCAATAGATAACGTGTGTATCTCCGTGACAAGTGAGACAAGTTTCTTTTGAGAGAAACTCGAATGGTTGGGAAGGGTTGTGCATTGCATCACTTGGTCCATGACGTCTTTCTTCAATACCAACAATCATCTTTATGATTTTGATAGATTATGTATTGACCCGGTTTCTACTTAAGTTGTGTGGAGGGCGGCTTTGTTTTCACCCTTTAACTATACTTTTCTTTTTCATTATTCAACCCCTTAAATGCTTACCAAGACGTCATCACTAACACCTTATTGTGATTGTTCCAGTGTTAGCTCAATCTTAGTCGGCATTATTCACTTATTCTCATTCATCAACAATCATACCTAAGGACTGCTATTTCTAACTATGGATTGTCCTTAGGTAGATCCCTCTAGTTCTGGTTGGATCATTAGACTTATACCTAACCTTAACCGCCTTATGACTACATTGACGTCGTGAGTTAATTGGTTGTTGGGTATAAATATCGAACCATAAAACCTTTGATACAGATATTTTGAAATACTCCCCCTACACATGTGCTCCGAGATTCGCAATTGTTTTGCACATGAAGGAAAGAGTTGCACTTAGAGTCTTAAAGATCACATTCTTCTATATCACATTTTAATCACATTTTCTCCCCTTATTTAAAATAATAAATCTCTTAGTATTTGAAATACCAATTGATTAAAATTTATGACATGAAAAATTTCATGGAGAGAAAAATTATACCATGATATTGCATGAATTCATTTTCCTGATAGCTCCCCTTCAACACAGTATGTGAGATACCACTAATTTTTTAAAACTTGACGTTACAAGGAAAAAATGATATGACACCACAAATATGTTGAAGACGGAGTGAGATGCCTTAGTAAACAATGTATATTATTAATTGACATTATACTTTCCACATTTTAATTTCATGAAATGTTTTTTGATACATAAAATTGACATTTATGAGATGTACCCAAAGTACATTAAAAGGCTTTGTTTTAAAAGCTCCCCCTAAAAAATTGATCCATATAAAATGACATTGTAAGTACCATAATTTTTTAAACTTATTTGAGGAAGAGAGTGTTGAACACACAATTTTAACAAATACCATTTTTTATGGAAAGATACCACAAAATTATATTGTAAACTGATGTGTTGTAGTGTGTGGTTATATTTTATTGTTTCAAGTTTTAAATTTAAATTTTGCCGACTCAACTAAAAACAACACTTTAACGGGCAGTGTACCCGGTCAAGATGTAGCTTCGTTAGTAAGTAGGGTGTCGATCACTGAGAGCGAGGTTAAATCTATCAATTTAGTTAATATCTTGGTTATCTAATCTATGTTAATTCTATTCTAATCTCAATTTTAACCCTCGTTTTAACTCCGTTTTCACTCTAGTTTTTTTTAAACTTCGTTTTTAGTCAATTAAAATACATTTAAAAAAGAAAAATAAAATTTAGGTTAAATTTTGTAGAATTTAAGTTTTTGGCCTTAGTTTAGTATTCCGTTTCGCGTTTTGATTAAATTTAAGTTTTTTTTAGGTATAGATTATCAAAAATATCTTTGCTTCATTCAAATCAGGATCCAAACCTAAACGTGGTTTCAATTTCACTAGTCATTGAGGATAACGACCCGGGTGATCATACTTACCCGGTTTAATATACGTATTTTATATTATATTATATATATATTTTTAAGAGTGAATTTTATCAAGGGTAACTTGGTAATTTTCTTAACTACTCTGAAGGTTATATTTTATATATATTTTAGGTATAATAAACTGCAAATCAGCAATCTATACACTAGTAGTCCACTTGTCCAACTATCCAATGGAATCAGAACGTTATTTGTTGAATTATCTTGGTTCACCTTCTAGTCAACACGATCAATAAACCATTGGCAATATCCAATTAACTAGTTAAGCCCGAAGTGTATCCTAGACACAGACTTAGAAGGACAATATTTGTGTAACTATTATTCTAGGTGTATAAATTACTATATGGAGAGCTATCCCAGACTCTAGATCCGCTTGGTCCACTTAGCTAGATCCAGTTGAATGATAGGTCGCATACAAAAGCGTGTAAACAAGTATAAATTGATAAACATAAACAAGTATACAACGATAAATCAAGAAATCGATATAAACAAATACCAAACATTCAGATCTTCATAATAATGGCTAATACCCGAAGGTATTAGCCTTTAAACGTCATAATAAATACAAGAGTAATAATTTAGCCAAGGTAAACTAACTGAGTTAACGAATGATACCAAAAACAAAACGATTACTAAAGGATATGGAATTACACGATGTCTCCTATGAAATTGAATACGTTGCTCGACCTCTTCTGCTCTTTTTCTCTTCTGAAAATCGACTTTTGTGGTTTAGGTATCGAGAATATGATTTATCACCCTTAAAACTCGGTTTTGAGTTTTCTATTTATAATGTTTGGAAGTCGGTTCAATACGGCGTATCCAATGGGTTGGATACGGTGTATTGGGGATTTCTTGGAGTAGGGACCACGTTTGATATCTTCCAGAATATTATATTGATTCCATATCTTGAATACGACGTATTGAGTCTTCTGGATACGACATATTGCTCTTTAATCTTCTGTGGTATTTGGTGAGTGCAGGCACGTATACGTCGTATCTTCTTGATGGATACAGCGTATTGGTCTTCATAATAGTAATCTTCAAAATATCTTCATTTAAGCTCCAGATTTCATGCCTTTTGCTTTGTTTCACCAATTACTCAATAATTACTGCAATTCTCAAATATAAATGATTAAGTAAGAATTCTTTGCAATAACTATACAAAATGGGTTAATATAGTGGGATAAACGATGCTATAAAATAGACGTTATTTGATGTCATTGATCCCCATCACACACCCACCATCTCAAGGTGGATGACAGTTTGGAAAGGGCTGCCACTACTGCTACTGGCTTAGAAGCAGAGCAGGATAGAGGAAGAAGAGACAAATCATGCACTCATGGCAATCAGCTCAAATATTGAGGTATCATTATGTTCTAAAACTTGCATTGATTCATATAATAAGCTTAAAACACTGTGTGATGAAAAAATGAATCAGTTAGGTGAACAAGAAGCAAAAATACTTGCCTATACTCTACCTGTTAAGAAATTAGAAGCTCAAATTGTTACTTTTTAAAAGCAGCAATTATCTCTAAATGAACAACTTACATTTCAAGCAAATGAAATATATGCAAAAGATGAAAAGCTTAAAATATATAGGAGAATAGGAATGAAAGCTGTAAAAGAAAATGAACAATTGCAGAAAACAGTAGATTCATGGAAAAATTCTTCTAAAAACCTTTGGAAATTAGTTGATTCAGGGATGACTTCAAATAGTAAAGTTGGCTTAGGATATGAAATACAATCAAACAAAGAGGTTTTAAGCTATGAGGAAGAAATGAATCGTACTGTGTTTAAGTGTACAGAAAAAGATTTTCTTAACAAACCTTTATACAGTAGATTTTCAAAGACTGATAATTTCAAAGGAGTTTCACATCCATTAACTGGAGACTATACTCCTAAACCACAAGAGGAAATTGATGATTCTTTGTATGTTTATGGTAAAAAGGGACCTCAAAAGCCTGAAATTAGTGACTCAAATGACAACTCTACTGAGCATTCTACCTTTCAATCGAATAACGGTGAAGGATCTTTTGGAAATCCCTCTGAGCACTCTTCTGAGTCTGAATCAGAAAGTATAAGCGTACCTAATGAGATGTATGTGTCTAAGTCAGTTATCACTAATGAAAGAGTTGTGTCTGAATCAAAAGAAGTTAAACCTAGTTGTGCAACACACGTAAAAACTCCTAGGCAACAAATGAAAAATCAAGGGACATATGAAGTTAAAGGAAAGAATTAGAATAAAATAATGGAAAGAGAACTAGGAGAAGGGTACTCTTTCATCAAGAAAAAGTGTTTTTTTTGGGGCAGCCTAAGTTATTTAATCAAAGATTGTGACTATTATGAAAAGAAAATGGCAAGAGAGGCTGAGCTTGAGAAAGCAAATGTTTTAAATACTGGTAATTGGGTGGTAAAACCATATGGAACAATGCACACAAGTTTAATCATGTTTAATCACTTTGTACAAGACCGTTATAACTTAATGCTGTTAGGCAAAAATGTTTAATTCTGTTGGCCTAATGTTAATACTGGTAGGGTAAATGTTAATTCTGTTAGGCATAATGTTAATTCTGTCAGGACTAATGTTAATACTAGTAGATCTAAACAACCAGTACCTACCTGTAACTCAAACAGTTTTAGTCCTGTAAGACTTTAGGTGAAGAAGTTTAATCAAATAAGTCATTTTTCAAAATCACATTCACCTATGAGAAGACCCATTGTTAGAAATATAGCAAGAATTACATATTTCCTCAATGCTGAAAGGGAAATTGGGGCACTGCTGTTAAGACCTCAGCAGGTTATAATTGGAGGAGACCAAGACCAAACTCTAATTATAATAGTGTACTAATATTTGTTAACGTAAATGTTAAAGGACCACCAAGGCAGACCACAAGCCTGAAAAGTCTGGGTCCCTAGGAGAAACAAATTTCTCTTTTTCATGTGTAGGAATCATCCACTCAAGAACAATGGAGGACAGAGGTATAATTTGAAATGGAGTCTCAGCGGCACATGACTGGTAAAAAGGATCACCTGGATGATTTTGAAGAATGCAAAGGGGGATCTGTTACCTTTGGAGGTAGCAAAGGCTACATTACTAGTAAAGGTAGAATAAAAGTTGGTAATTTAGATTTTGATAGTGTGTTCTTTTTACTGAAACTGAATGTCTTGTTGTGTCTCTTGACTTTAAGATGCCTGATGAAAATCAAATACTTCTAAAAGTCCCTAGGCAACACAATATGTACAGTTTTGATATGAAGACACCTTCTCTCACAAAAGATTAAAGCTGTTTGATTGCAAAAGCCACATCTGATGAATCTAAATTATGGCACAGGAGGTTAGGTCATATAAATTTTAAAAACTTAAACAAACTTGTGAAGGGAAACCTTGTAAGAGGTCTACCTTCTAAGGTTTTTAGAAATGACCATACATGTGTCGCCTGCCACAAAGGTAAGCAACACAAGGCCTCCTGTATGGCTAAATTAATAAGAACAATCACTGACCCATTACACACCTTGCATATGGATCTTTTTGGACCTACTTCTGTCAAAAGCATTAATCATGCAAGTTATTGTCTTGTAATTACTAATGATTGTACCAGATTTAGTTAGGTATTCTTTTTTGCTACAAAGACTGAAACAAGTGGCATCCTTAAGAAGCTTTATATGACTAATTTTGAAAACCAGCTTAAATCACAGGGTTAAAATCAATGAGTCAATGATTATTCACAGAGTTGTAAGAATAGGGATATGCATGTATCGGTGGGAACAAGGGAATAAAACCAAGATATAAAAATGCAGAACTTCATCCAAATGGAGTTGCTAAAAGAATTGAACCGGACCCCAGATTGAGGCTTCTAAACTATGCTAGCAGACTCACTTTTTACTACCAACTACTTTGGGAATAAGCAGTTAGTACATGCTGCTATAAACTTTAATAGGGTAAGAGTGACTAAACCACAAAACAAAATCTTATGAGCTTTTGTTTGGCAACAAACCAATTATTAGCAATATAAGACCTTTTGGAGCCATGTTACCAATTTAGATACTCAAGTGTGCTTGGCAAAGTTTGATATAAGTGTGATGAGGGGTTTCGATGGTTACACACTAAATAACAAAGCCTTTAGGGTATATAATTTAGTAACCAAAAAGGTAGAAGTAAATCTGCATGTAAAATTTCTTGAAGAAAAACCTAATGTGAAAGGAGTAGGTTATAGATGGATGTTTGATATTAATCATCTCACTGATTCTATGAATTACATTCCTGTGTCTTTGGATAATCAATCTAACCCACATACAAGTACTTCAGAGGTAACTGATAGTGCAGGTACTCTATAATCTCCCAATGTAAATTCTTCTGAGGAAGCAGATGAGGATGAGGAGCTTATTGTTGTGCCTACAGCAATCAAGCATTCTACAGCAAAAGTTGGACCAAGGAAGTCTTCTACTAATTCAAAGGAAGAGAAGTTTTTGACAGAACTTCAAAACCTTCAAACACCAAGAGGAAGGAAGCTTTTTCTACTGTCATTTCAGAGATACTCCAGAAAATCTAGCTTATAGAAGAGACTTGGATTCAACTTGCTCAAAAGCATTAAAGGAAGATAACTACTACTTGACAAAGCTACCGAGTAATAACTCAGTTAATTCTGGTATGAACCAGCTAATACTCAACCCTACTGATCAAGAAGATTCAGATATCTAGAGCACACACAAACTTATAAACACGCCTCAGAAAGGAATTTTTGATGAAGCTTTCTTATGATGAAAGAGTATGGTCCATGATTACAACAACTTCCCAACCAAAAGTAAGCTGTAAGTCCCATTCCATACCTTAGGATTCACAACATACCCCTACAAATCCAAATACTAGTCGATCTTAAAGTCATATTGTGCAATACTAGAAGCAGAGTGAAGCAAACTTCAGGAGCACATGCACTTGTAACTTATGTTCAAAAGCAGCAAAAGAACAATCACAAAGATCAACAACATTGCTTGTTTGCCTGCTTCTTATCTTAGGAGGAACCTAAAAAGATTTATGAAGCTCTTAAAGATGATAGTTGGGTTGAAGCTATGCAAAGGAGTTTGTACATTTAGGCAGGCAAACAGGGCTCAGATTCTATAGAATCTAAACTCATTAGCAAAGGTGATTGGAACTAATAGGTAACAGAAAAACAATAAAAAGGATGAAAGGAGTGTAATAGTCAGAAATAAGGCAAAGACTAGGTGTCCTCAGGTCACAGACAGGAGAGGGTATTGACAACTATGATATGTTTTTGCTTCCTGTTGCAAGAATAAAAGCTATCAGTTATTTTATAGCCTTGCCTCATTTATGGGGTTCATAGTATACCAAATGGATGTAAAAAGTGCATTTTTGTATGGCACTATAGATGAAGAGGTGTATGTTTCTCAACCTCCTGGTTTTGTTGATCCTGATCATCCTAAGAAGGTTTATAAGGTTGTCAAAGCTTTATATGGATTACATTAAGCTCCTAGAGCTTGGTATGCTACTCTATCAACATTTCTAGAGAAGCATAGATATAGGAGGGGTACCATAGACAAAACTTTATTTATTAAGAAGGATAAGAAGGATATCATGCTAGTTCAAGTGTATGTTGATGATATCATTTTTATTGGTCTCTACTAGAAAGTCTAAGTGTGGGATGGAATTTGAGCATTGGATGAAAGGCAGATTTCAATGAGTTCTATGGGTGAACTCATTATTCTTCCTTGGATTGCAAGGTCAAGCAAAGACGGAGGAATTTTTATTTCTCAAGACAATAGTTGCAGGAGACAAGCTGAAAAGTTTGACGTTGCAAGGTGAAAACTTCAATAACCCCATGGAGACCAAGATGCATTGCCAAAAGATGAGGAAGCGATGAAGATGATGTACACTTATACAATCCAAGAAGGACTCTCATGTATTTCACTGCTCTATGCCAGATAAAATTTGCAGAATGTGCTTATTCTCGTTTTTTAGGTTTACTGACTCCCAAAGACTTCACAACCTAATGCGTGAAGAGAATCTTAAGTACCTATAAGGGGCAAACCCAATTTGGCTTATTGTATCCTAGAGAATCATCTTAACCTGGAAGCTTTCTCAGATCGTGACTATTCTAGGGCAAACTGGACAGGAAATCCACAACTAGTGGTTGTTCAATTCTTGAAGCAATTAATTTCATGCAATGCAAGAAACAAACCATAAGTGTGCTACCTCTACAACAGAAGCTGAATATGTAGATGCTACATGTTGCTAAGGACAAGTATTGTGATCAGAATCAAATGTTGGACTATGGTTTCAATTCATGAATGACCATATTCACATTGAAATGAAAGCCACAATCGCATTGAGAAGAATCTGGTGTATCACTCCACGAAACTCATTAGGGTGAGAAAATTCACACAGACTTCATGTAACTGACTATTGACCAATAAAGCATTTGATGGACCAAGGTTAATATCTTAGTGGTTAATATTGGATGATAAATCCATAGCTACATTTAAGGTGAGGATAAACGTATAGTTTTCACCTATAATACTAGTTAGTAGAAATAATTATGATTAGGTGTATCTTATTTTTAGTAGGTATTAAACTATACTAGATCTAGTACAATAGTGTCTATGAATAGTTTTGTAGTCTATTTTGTGTGTGGCTTAACATTTTCAGGTTATACTTGGATTGCATTGGAGCATGGATTAAAGTTGAACTAAAGTTGTGCAAAAGTTAATTCTAGTATTGTCTGTTTTAATTCTGGTAGTTTACTAGTTAATCCTGGTAAGCTTATTGTAGATTTCTGTACAATAAGTTGTTAATACTAGGTTTGACGCAGATTTTAAGTCTGGTAGGCCAATATTAATCCCGGTAAGCTTATTGTTTAGTTCTGACAATAAAATTATTAATACTGGTTGACCAGATTTAAGTCTGGTAGGCCAATATTAATCCTGGTAACTAGTCATTAGTACTGTTTGGTCTCACAACTTTGACTTTTCTCTAAATATAACCGTAGACGTGCAAAATAGCGAGGATATATAAAGCGGGTAATGAACAAATTGATATTTAACTGATTTTATCTCACCTACAATAGTTTTCTTCATTAAAAAGAGCCTATTTTCTCGGAGGGATAATTGAAATTCATTATTTTTCGCATATAAGTAAATACAGTTCCCAATCATTACTGAAGTACCAAAAAGGCGTCAAACCTTATTGATAAATCACCAACAATCAATCACAACCTCGTTACTACAATTTCAAAAGAATGGCTTCACTGAAATACTGCGACAAGCATAACCACGTGGGATTCTTAAGAAACCTAAAGACAGTGCAGGGTTTTTGCGCAGAGATAGTAAGATTATCATAACAGGCTCGCATATCAAGTATCCCATGAGCTCACAATCAACTATCATGATTCCCAAGCAAACAGTTTTGGCAGACAGCCAACTGCCGTCAACTCTTGCTGATGGGAACTACTAGAACTAAGAGCAACCATAGATACATCTTGAGTATACCACACGTGAGACAATTATGTTCGAAGTAAGCTTTAATTAGCTGATGCTTCAGGGATTTCTATGTTGCCAAATACTTAAATTTTTGAGGGAATGGGGAATATGAGATATCCAACTAATGGTTCTTTTACTTTTTGGAAACGCTTTTTCACACCCCAATGGAGATTTTTTGTCCATCATATTTTACACTGCATAAGCCCTAAAAGTGGTGGATGGGATCAATTTAGTAGTAATATTGGCAACTGCTTTGATTTGTCTATCCACTATACATGGTTTATAACTTTCAAAATTGATTTTTTGATGAATGGTGGCAAATTTGAAAAGTAACACTAAGTTTTTTTTAGATTTAACCCACGGATTTCTACCAATGATTTTGGAAATAACAAACTGAAATAAACACCCTTATTTGGCTGTGGTCCTTGACCAAAAAGATTTTTGGAAACATGAAAAGGGGTTTTGAAGGGTGGAACCCAAGACCTTATTGCCGTGCTATGTTGCTTGTTGTTGATCAAAGTGTAGGACCAGCAGATCAAGCTAAGGATCAACCATCATCTTCTGAACCATTACCATCAACATCTCACCCTACACCTATAGCTGAACCTACACCTATACCTAAACCAACAACTCACCTGACATCACCTTCACCTGAACCTGATAATAAACCCACTAAGCACACCTTTGACCAACCATCAACTGAACACCAACCACTCTCACCAAGACAGGAACCTAAATTCCATAATCTCAGTATCCTTCTCACCCTCAAAGTGCCAGTAGGCAAGATCTTGATGAGCGGAATACCGACCTTTTAATGGTTCCCACTTGATCGGCATCAACTATGCACTCATGGCTACTCATCTTTAAAGTTCTAATTCTGAGGTATCTATGATTCTACATTGCTCAAAATCTTGTCTTAAACTATTTAAGTGCTTAAATCTCAATATTAACAACTAATGGAAAGAGTCTAGAAATCTAAAAAGTTAATGTTGTAGCTATAATTTAGGTTTATAGTCTGTAGAAGAAAACTTGAATTTTATAAAAGAATATCCGTGTATGTTGAAAAGATTAACGGCTTAAATAAGATATTCAAGTTAGGAGAGATAACTATTGGGGACTTAGTAAGGAATCTAGAATTAGTTCAAAATGAAAAAAGATGACATTCAGAAAAATGTAGACAAATTTGAAAATGCATCTAAAAGCTTAAACAAGATTATAGAGAGTCAGATTGTAGATAATTGCAAGAAAGGTTTAGGGTATAATGTAGTTCCACCTCCCCTAATAGGAAATTCCATGCCTCCAAAACCTGACTTGTCATTTACTGGCTTAGAAGAGTTTGCAAATGAGCCTATAGTTATTAAGCATGTAGTTGAGAAAAGTGAAGCTAAGGCTAGTGAAGCAAAGCCTAAAGTAGTTAGGAAGAATAATGGTGCTCTAATTATTAAGGATTAGGTGTTAGATAGTGAGGAAGAAAATGTGTCTCAAACTAAGATTGAAAAGAAAATAGCTAAGCCTAGTTTTGTTAAGATAGACTTTGTCAAATCTAAACAAACAAAACTGATAGGAATACTGCTAAACAAGTTGAGCATAATAGGTAAAACACTCACATTTCCTAGAAGGCAACTACAAAAGAAACTATAATAATGAATGAATCAGAGACCAGGAAGTATTTGAGATGTTTAACAAGCTTGTAATGTGATGAAGTTTTTTGATCACATGCAAGGTTGATTGTAATTATCAAAGGTGTAAAACCCTGTAAGGAACATGCTAAAAGGGTGAATCATCATAATTATGCCAAAAAGACTTACCCCTGACCTAAAAAGAACATGGTTCCAAGAGTAGTACTAATGATGTCTGGCTTAGTATCTATTAATACTACTAGGAAAAATATTTCTAAAATAGCAGTATTAGTTAATACTGCTAGACAGGTTAATACTGCTCCCTCAAAAACAACATTGAATGCTGCTAGACCAATGACATATCTTTTTAAAACAACACATTCAACTGTTAAAAGGCCTGTTCATAAGAATACAACTTTTAAAAATAGTAATTTTAATAAGAGGGTTAATACTATTAAGGATAAAAATGTTAATACTGTTAGGCCAAAAGCAGTAGTTAATGCTGCTAGGTTAAAAGCAGTAGTTAATGTTGTTAAGGGAAATAATGTTAATGTTGTTAAGGCCTCGACTTGTTGGGTTTGGAAACTAAAGACTAAAGTTTTAGACCATGTTTCTAAACATAACAGTGCATTAATAACCCTATAGAAGTTGTATGATGTTTGAGGCAACAACAATCTAAGTCAGTGATGGTTTGGGTCCCCAAAAGAAACTGATTTCTTATCTAATGTGCATGGCAATCCATAAATGGATTTACAGGATTAAGGAGTGATTGATAGTGGATGATCAAGGGACATGAAAGGGAACATGTCCTATCTTATAAACTATAAAGAGATAGATTGAGGATATGTTGCTTTTAGAGGGAACCCCAAAGGAGGGAAAATCATAGGAAAATGTACCATTAAAACTGTAATCTAGATTTTGAAAATGTGTATTTTAAGAGAGAGTTAAAGTTTTATCTCTTTAGGATGTCTCACAAATGTATAAAAAATAGTGTTCTTTTTAATTACACTAAATGTATTGTTTTATCTCCAAACTTTAAGTTAATTGATGAAAGTCAAGTTTTACTTAAAGTTCCTAGAAAGAACAATATGTATAGTGTTGATTTAAAGAACAGTTCCTAAAGGAGGTTTAACTTGCCTCTTTGCAAAAGCCACATCTGATGAATCTAAACTTTGGCATAGAAGTCTAGGTCACTTAAATTTTAAAACCATGAATAAATTGGTTAAGGAAAATCTTGTAAGAGGTTTACCTTCCAAACTTTTTAAAAATGAAGAAACCTGTGTTGCTTGTCAAAAGGGAAAGCAACACAGAGCCTCTTGTAAGTCCAAAATATAGAACTCAATCAGTCTTCCTTTACATTTGTTGCATATGGATTTGTTTGGTCTAACATATGTAAAAGCCATATAAAGAAAATGTAATTGCCTAGTTGTCCAAATGATATATAGGTTTACCATGGGTTTTCTTTCTATCTACTAAGGAAGGACTAGTGGCATTCTTAGTCCAATATAACTTATACAAAATCTAGTAGATCATAAAGTTAGGTGTTTAGATGTGATGAATGGAATTGAATCAAATAGAGAAATATTGTAGTTTTGTTGAAAAGAAGGGTATTTAAGATAGTAAAGATTATGTAGAAACTCCATAAAAAATGGAGTAGCTAAAAGAAAGAAATAGTACACTAATTGAGCTGAAAGGAACTAATGCAGCTGATTCTAAGTTGCCAACTACTTTTTTGGCAGAAGCAATTAATACTTATTAGCTATGTTGCAAAATAGAAATGTAGTATAAACGCCTTCATAACAGACCCATATGAACTTTTTCAAGTAGAACACCAACTTTAATTTTAATGAGACCATTTGGGGTGTCTGTAACCCATTCTTAATACCATAGATCACTTTGGCAAATTTGATGGTAAGGGCTGTTGAGAAGTTTCTTTGTTGGATACTCTTTGAAAAAAAGCTTTAGAGTAATTACAAAAGTATAACAAGAAATAAGGTAAATAAAACTTGCATATTAAGGTTTGTAAGAGTATACTAAGTTGTAATTATGGACCAGATTGCTATTTGATATTGATGCGACTAACAAGAAAAATAAATTATAGGCAATTGTTGCAGGTACACAGTCTAATGGTTTTGAAGGTACAAAAGCAAGTGATAATGCAGGTCAAGCTAGAAAGGAGATAGAACCTGTTAAAGATTACATTTTGCTACCATTATGGATTCCTGATCCACCATTTTCCTAAGATCCAAAGAGTTATCAAGATGATGAATCTAAACCTTCAAGTGATGTTGAAAAGAAGGTTGATGAAGATTCAAGAAAAAAAACTGAATGTAATGATCAAGAGAAAGAAGATAATGTTAACAACACTAACAATCTTAATGCTGCTAGCATAAATGAAGTTAATATTGTTGGTACAAAAACAAGCATTGAACTTCTAATTGATCCAAATATGCATGCTTTAGAAGATTATAGCATATTTGACTCCATAAGTGATGATCAAGATGATGGTACAGAGGCTGACATGAACAATTTAGAAACAACAATCCAAGTCAGTCCTATTCCAACTATAAGAATTCATAAAGATCTCCTATTAATCAAGTGATTGGAGATTTGCAATCAGCAACACAAACAAAGAAAAATGTCAAAGAATTTGGAGGTAATATAGGTTTGTTTATAAATACTCCTTCTACAAAGAACAAAACATAAAGACCCTTTCAAAACTGCTTGTTTGCTTGCTTATTTAATCACAGGAATGAACCCAAAAAGGTAATTCAATAAGTGCCATGAAGTATCCAAGCAAAGATATAGACCAATGCAGGAAAGAAGCTTCATAACTCCAAAGTACAAAAAGTTTGGACTTTAAGTGATTTAAACCAAATAGGAAAAGGGCTATAGGCACTAAATGGATTTTTAGGAATAAAAAGGATGAAAGGGGAATTATGATAAGAAATAAAGTAAGATTGGTTTCTCAAGGATACATACATGAAGAAGGGATTGATTATGATAAAGTCTTTTCCCCTGTTGCAAGAATTGAAGCAATTAAGCTATTCTTAGCTTATGATTCATTTAAAGATTTTGTGGTGTATCAAATGGGTGTAAAAAGTGCTTTTCTCTATAAAAAGATTGAAGAAGAAGTGTATGTATGTCAACCACCAGGATTTGAAGATCCAAACTTTCCTAATAGAGAAAGAAAGTTTGAAAATCACTGTATGGCCAACAACAAGCTCCTAGAGCTTGGTATGAAACCTTGTCAACATATCTGTTGGACAATGGGTTTGAAAGATGGAAAATTGACAAGACCTTATTCATCAGAAGGCACATAGGCGATATTTTGCTAGTTTAAGTGTATGTGGATGACATCAACTTTGGTTCAACAATAAGAAGTTGTGCATTTCTTTTGAGAGTTGATGCTTGAGAAATTCAGATGAGTTCTATTGAGAGAACTTGCATTCTTTTTGGGATTACAAGTGTAGCAGAAGATGGATGGCATATTTATTAGTCAAGATAAATATGTTGGTGACATTCTAAAGAAATTTGGTTTTATAAAAGTCAAGAGTGCAAGCACACCAATGGAAACTAAAAGCCTTTGCTCAAGGATGAAGATGAGAGAATAAGTGGTTGTTCATATATTCAGTTCAATGATTGTTTCATTGATGTATCTTACATATCTTCAAGACCTGACATCATGTTTGCAGTATGTGCTTGTGCTAGATACCAAGTCAATCTAAAAGTTTCACATCTTCATGCTATGAAAAGGATTCTTAGGTACTTAAAAGGTCAACCAAAATTAGGCCTTTGGTATCCAAAAGATTCTCGCTTTGATTTGGTAGCATACACTTATAGTGATTATGCTGGAGCAAGCTTGGATAAGGAGTCTATAATAGAGTGTTGTCAATTCTTAGATGTAGGATATAATAACATAGTATGCAAGAACAAACAGAGGTTTGCAAATTCCACAACAAAAAGCTGAATATGTGGTCTACTTCAAGTTTCCTGTGTGACAAGTGCTTTGGATTCAGAATCAACTACTTGATTATGGGTACAATTTTATGCATACCAAGATCTTTATTGACAATAACAATACTATTTGCATAATTAAAAATCCAGAATTATTCAAAAACAAAGCATATAGAGATTAGAAATCATATATTAGAGATTGCAATGAGATAAGAAAATTGATTCCAAATGTCAGAATCCATACTGACAAGAATTTGCAGATTTGCTTACAAAAGCTTTGATGTAATGTATATTTCAATATTTTAAAATTGCTAGATGGAATGTTAAATCCTTAAAGTCTTGAAATCTTCTATAATTTTATTGTAAAGTTTTGTATGAATTAGTATTGTTATTCATGTAATTAAAAGTTTTTGCTGTTAAGTATAATAGTGCTGCTAGTTATACTTAATACTACTGAGTTTCTGCTGTTAGTTATACTTAATACTGCTAGGTATAATTAATACTGTGAAAGTTGCTATGGATTGTGTTTCTTGGATTTTAGAACTAACATTTTAGTATGAAAAGCAAAGAAAAGTGTTAGATTATGTGGAATAAAAACAAACAGAGTGATTTGGTGAGTAAAAGAATTGAGAGAATTTGTGAGTCGAAAAACAAAAAGAGAGCTATGTGAAATAAAAATAGACAGAGTGATCTTAGTAAGTAAAAAGAATTGAGAGAATTGGTTAGAATAAAAATAGAAAGAGAGATGTAAGAAATAAAAACAAACAGAGTGTTTGGACTGGAATTGGAGTTAATGCTGGTAACTTAAAGTTAATGCTGCTAGGCATAACTTAATACTGTTGGTAAAAGTTAATGCTGCTAGGCATAAACTTATTACTGTTGTTGAAAGTTAATGCTGCTAGGCATAACTTAGTACTGCTAGTTGAACGTTAATGCTGTTGAGGGTATTTTCATAAATACTTCGATTAAGGTATGCATACAATCAGTTAATTTTATTCAATTTTTAAAATCTCTCTAAATCATAAACCCTAACCTCAATTTCAGCATCATCATCATAAACCCACCACAAAGACACCCTAAAGTTTGCTCATTCTCATAACATGGTCGTGTTTTTGTCTAAACCCGCAGAAAGTGGAGGGTTTGAACAAATTATGGATTTATTTTATGCACACTCTATTAAGCATGCATTAACGGTTAATCCTACAATCTATACTTTGTGTATTGAACAATTTTAGGCTACTGTCAAGGCGAAAACTGTTAATGAGGAAGTCTAGTTAGAAGCCCAAGTGGATGGAAAGAAGATCATCATTACTAAGTCGATTGTAAGAAGAGATCTTCAATTAGAAGATAGATTGTGAAGGTGTTGATTGTCTACCAATTTTTACATCATTAAACAGCTTACACTGATGGGGTTATGAGAAAATTCACAGAGCTTACTTTCTATAAGGCATTCTTTTCCCTACAAAGGAAATTTTTGATTCATACTATTTTACAATGCCTAAGTTCTAAGACTACTGCATGGAATGAGTTTAGTAGCACTATGGCATCTGCAATTATCTGTTTAGCTACAAACTAGAAGTTTAACTTTTCAAAGTACATATTTGAAAGTATGGTGAAGAACTTGGATAATGTGTCTGGAATTTTTTTGATGTATCTAAGGTTTGTACAAGTGTTTGTGAATCAACAACTTGAAGGGATGCCTACTCAGTAGAGAATTTACATTGTACCCTCTCACACTAAGAAAATATTTAGGAATATGAGAAGGGTTGGAACATTTACTTGGTCAATGTTTAGACTGATGAAGATATGTTTGGTGTTAATGACTTAGATGGTGATGAGGTGATTGTTGAAAGTGTAGATCTTGTTAACACTGCTGAGGAAACAAGAAGTGTGGTTGAAGAAGTTATTGTTGTTACAATTCTAGTTAGTGCTGCTATAACTACAACTACAACAACTGCAATAGCTGATGTTGAAATGAATTTTGCTCAACCACTGGCAGAATTAAAGAGTGCAAAACCTAAGGCTACAACAATAACTACAACACCAACACTTACAACAATAACTGCTGCTACAACAATTACAGCTGTTAGCACAAGAACCATAACAAAAGGGCTTATTATTCATGAACACAAGCAAGCACCTACACCAATATTTTCTTCACAACAACCATCACATGTCAAGGTTCATGACAAGGGTAAAGGCAAAATGGTTGAACCAGAACCTGTGAAGAAAATGTCTAAGAAAGAACTACTCAGGCTTGATGAAGAACTTGCCTTCAAGCTACAAGCTAAAGAAGAAGAAGAAGAAATGCTTGCTAGAGAAAAATCTCAACAGATGGAGGAAGCCAACATAGCTTAGGATGATATTCAGGCTAAAATTGATGTTGATTATCAGTTGGCTCAAAGACTGCAAGCTCAAGAGCAAGATGAATTGACAGATGAAGAAAAGACAAGATTGTTTGTACATTTCTTAGAGCAAAGAAGAAAACATTTTGTAGCTAAGAGAGGAGAAGAAACGAGGAACAAACCACCAACAAGAGCTCAAGAAAGGAGTATCATGTGTACTTATTTGAAAAACATGGAAGGATGGAAGCCAAAAAGTTTGAAGAACAAGTCCTTTGCCAATATTCAAGAATTATTTGACATAGCAATGAAAAGGGTGAATACCTTGTTGACTACAGAACTGAGTTGGTGGAAGAGAGTTCCAAGAAGGCAGAAGCAGAGATAGCACATGAGAGCAGTTTAAAGAGAGCAGGAGAAGAGCTGGAACAAGAAAGCTTTAAAAAGCAAAAGTTGGAAGAAGACAAAGAGTCTGAAGAGCTTAAGCAATGTTTAGAAATAATTCCAGATGATGGAGATGATGTAACTATTGATGCTACACCTTTATCTACTAAATCTCCAACTATTGTTGACTACAAGATCTACAAAGAAGGAAAGAAAAGTTATTTTCAAATTATCAGAGCAGATGGAAATTCTCAGATGTATTTAACTTTTGGAAAGATGCTTAAAAACTTTGACAGAGAAGACTTGGAAGTTCTTTGAAGTATAGTCAAAGCAAGATTTAAGAATATAGATCCAGTGAATTATATGGATAATTTCTTACTTTTTAATTTGAAGACCATGTTTGAACATCATATTGAAGATAATGTATGGAAGAATCAACAAGGATTAGTTAAAGTGTTGAACTGGAAGCTTTATGATTCTTGTAGAGTTCATTGTGTAACAATGCAGAACATGTTATTTTATATGTTGGTTGAGAAGATCTATCCACTTACAAATCACACACTACATCAGATGTTCAATGATGTGAAGCTTCAAGTTGATTATGTGTGTGAAATGGCATTTGAGCTTCTTAGATTGGTCAAGAAACAACTTAAGGAAGGCTATGTACCTAAATGAAGTGTTTGGAAGCATCATCCTAGTGATTGATGAAGCTTTGAATGAAACTTGATGATTTTGAAGAAGAATATCAAGTTTAGGGGAGGATTGTTGGGATTAAAAGCCTTTTTGAAGTTACTACTGCTAAGGTTTATGTTACTGCTGTTAAACAAAAGTTAGTGTTGTTCAATAACTTTAATGAAAAATATGCTAAGTAGTTAGTGCTGCTAGTATAAAGTTAGTACTAGTAGTTCACAGTTACTACTGCTAGTATATATTAGTACTGCTAGTATAAAGTTAATACTGCTAGTGTAAAGTTAGTACTGCTGGTAAAGATTAAAGAAAATATTCTAAGTAGTTACTACTGCTTGTACACAGTTAATGCTGTTGGTGTATAAGTTACTACTGCTGGTGCTAAGTTAATGCTGCTAGTACAAAAGTTACAATTGCTCAAAGATTAAGATTGTTGAAAGTGTTTCTACTGTTAGAAGAGAATGGTTAAAGACAGAAGAAAGGATAAAGATTGATTGGAGATCAAGATTACTTATGTGATAAGTATTAGTTATTTATAGAATAGATCATAGAGAATATTCTAAGTTTTAGGAATATATTGTAAATCGACTAGGACTCCTTGGTGTATAAAAGGAGGTCCTAGGGCATAGAGTTTGATATCATCTTTTGTTTTGATATCGTTATAGCTTTAAGGTTATGTAACCCTAATACTAGGAGAGTATTCGTATTATTTGTAATAATAATATTGGAGCTTTTATTGTTGAATTGTATGTTCATAGAATTACCGTTTCATTTAAAAATTCTTCTAATATTAAAGATTAGATTCTGCATAATCTTTAATACATTCACATAAAGTTTCTACTATAGTTGTGTTAGATTTATTTAATATAACTAAACCTTAAACAAGCTTAAGGAATTCGATCTATTGAAGTGGGATCCAACAAGAGGTATCCTACATCCTGGGACAACAGTGATGGAGTGCTAAAAAGCAACAATATGTAGCTATGTCCTCAGCTGAAGCTGAATACGTAGCTGATGCTGGATGTTGTGCCAACATACTATGGATGAAAAGTCAACTCACTGACTATGACATCATATATGAAAATGTACCCATATTTTGTGATAACACTAGTGCTATTGCAATTTCAAACAATCTAGTTTTGCACTCAAGAATAAAGCATATTGATATCAGATATCACTTTATCAGAGATCATGTTCTCAAAAAGGGACATTGAATTACATTTCATTCCAACTCAATATCAACTTGCTGATATCTTCACCAAGCCTCTGGATGAGCCAACTTTAAAAGATTGATTGTTTAACTAGGTATGCTGAACATTGATTCAAAACCTAAAGCTTTAGCACTGCCTGAAGAAAACTAAAGCTTCATCTCTTTCATTCAAAACTGAACAAACTTTCATGTAAAATGTTAGTTCAGTTTTTGCATACAACATTTAACTTGCTTAAGTAAAGTAGCTGAGCAATCACATATGTCTCATTCATGGATTTGTGTGAGCATGTGTGGTTTTGTCACCTTTGCTGGAGCAAAGATATTAGTTAAATCAAGAACTGAACAAACCTAATGTATTTTCTTCAGTTCAGTTTTGACAAATAATTTTATCTAAATCTTCAGCTATCTCTCGAGTGAAGTAACTGAGCAATCATATATGTCTCATTCATAGATTTGCATGAGCATTTGTGGTTTTGTCGCCTTTGCTAGAAGATTGATGATGATGAAGATTACAATAACTTGTTCAGCATGACATAACACCAAACCTGAACCTAGTTCAGCTTTTTCAAACATTAATCTCAAGGTCAGTTTTTTTTAAAAGGTGTGATTTTTAAAATTAATATTTAAATATATTAAAAGAAGAAATCCAAAAGTTAGAATGACCTCGTCATCTTTATCTCACCTACTTTTGCAGTGAATAGACGGCTGTTCACTGTTCTAGGTGTCAGATACATGCTTTGCTGACTTTTATTAAATTCAAAGTTTAGTACACATGTTGAAAACAAACCCTAAACACTCCCATAACTTTAAAACCTCAAATGATAATTACAAATTCTCAAAGAAAATTTTGTAATTTCATCAGTCATATAAATGATAACACACCAATCAACAACTCATTCTTACAAACAAAACCAAAACACCTCAAACCAGATCAAACCTTCAAAACCCTCACCACTCAAAATGACAGAATCATCATCATAAAAGACCTCATCACCTGAAATCACTCCTAAAGAGGAACCTATCACTCTTAACAAACCTGAAAGCCCAAACCCTTTCTTACCTGCAAGTCAGGTTGATTTCACCTTTGCACTCATGTATCCCTCACATTTAATCAAGATTACTTTGAGGCTGCATCAGACTTCATTTCTAAATGATGTCTAAAGGAAGCATTCACAAAAGCCCTAAATCAATACAAAGAGTACCTAAGTGAAGTATGGTATACAGCAAAGACCTTAGATGACTCTAATATTTAGATATCCTCTCCTACAGGAGGAGTTGGAGGAAACATAGGTATCACCACCTTTAGGAATGCTCTTAGGGCACAATACCTACCTTACTCAAGTATGTATGTTCCCCCACCCTCTATCATAATAGTGAGACCATGGTTTGCAACAATAGGGTATAGGGGAGAGATTGGGGCAAAAGGAACTCTAAAAAAGAGTTGCCTTCCTCCTAGGTGGAGGTTACTGATGGCTTAAATCATGCAGTGTTTAGGTGGTAAAATAGGTGGCCTAGATTAAATATCATATAAAGATGCCACTATCTTGTATTGTCTAGCCAATGGAGTACATGTGGATTATGAAAAGATAATATGGGAGGATCTTATTCATAAGCTAAACAATAAGACTAGGGAAAAGATTATTCCCTATCCTAGGTTTCTATCTCTTCTACAAGAACATATGATGCCTGAATATGAAATTGAAGAGCTCACCATAAACCCCACTCAGGTCTTCAGTGTTCACAACTTGACACTAAAGCCAAACCAACCTGAAGAACCTCCTTTAACTGACCACATGAAGGCCATCTGCAACCTAGATGTGCTTGTGGACTCTAAAGCTCCCAAGCCCTCTTCCAATGTTGAGAGGGTTCCTCAAGGCACAAAGCCTGGAGCTAAACCTGGACACAAGAAGCATTCAACTTTTTCTAAACAACCCTCTGTGTCCAGCAAAGAGGCAACAGAAGGTAGGTCCTCTAAAGCACCCACCGGTTCCAAAACTAACCATTCTAAGAAGAGAAAAGAGTCCAGCTTGGCCATGGACTCAAACCCAAGCCAGCCTCAACTTTCTATACATGTGGATACTGAAATGCATAAATAGGACCAGCAAGCAACGGGTGGCCCAACCTCTTTAAGGGTCACCAGTGAAGCCAGAGCCAACCCTCAGATCAATAGTGGTATGTCTGCATTTATTATTATTGAACCTATTTATTTAGCTTCTTTCATTTGCATTCTGAGTCTACATCAGGACATGATGCTTCAACAGATTCCACAACTGAAGCTGATCTTGGAATATCTGCTCCTAAGGATTCCATATCTTAAAAACAGGGTATGGATGAAGGAACCAAAAAGTACTCATTTGATCACATATTTGTAGGGTCTAATCCAAGTGTTCTTATAGATAAAACCAAATCTGCTGGAGATGGGTTAAAAACTGCCCACACTGATTCAGGTGCAAATGAGGAATCCAGAGTTGATGACATTTCACTTAAAGTAAAGCTGGAGGATTTATCAGATATCTTGAAAGATATAATATCTTCCTTCTTTACTCCTGACTCCCCACCAGATGAGCCAATCATTATTTCAGATGAGAGTGAAGAAGAAGAGGAAGTTGCAAAAGATAAAGTCACTAAAGCCACTTCTCATGATGTACTGGTATGTGCTTAATTACACATACCGTTTTCCATCAAAACCAGACTGAAATGACCAAAAAAGTACCAAAAATACATTGTATTTGTATGTTTTCACTTATTTTGTGCAGGAAACGGATATCCGAGAAAAGGACGAAAAATCAAGCAAAAAACAGACAAATCCAAGCACAAAAGCGTGGAGAAGTCAAAGTCAAATCGAAGCCAAAGTCAACAAAAGTCAAAGTCAAAGTCAACCTCGGAAAAGTCAATGGTCAAAACCGGAGACGACACCGAAGAATACTTAATGGGCCGGACAAGCCCATTAGTATATTTAATGAAGACTTTAAAAGGCCCAAAGTCCAAATCTTATAACCGGCCCAAACAATAAAAACCCTTAACACTGTTAGTCCTTGGGGACTAACTATGTTAAACAACATTTAACTCTTGGGGACCCAAACTGCATCTTCCATAAACTTATAATCCCCACAAGGACTTAATTTGCAACAACAACATATACCTTGGAGGGATCGTTTTGCCAACTCCACAAACCTTTCCCCTGCACCCTCCAACAAACAGACATAAACCCTTTTTTCTCGCCAATGAACAGTACCTAAGTACTATTCATTATCTCCTACCTCTAGCAAACAAACAAAAAACTCATTAAAACTATAAACCCCACACCCCACATGGATTAATGAACAAGCTGGCAATCCCGAACCACTCCATTGGTTCGAAGAAAACAACAAGATTTTAAGGGTTGTGATCGTTTTACTTGGGGACAAAGGCAAATTGATGGCCAGGATGATATTGAGCTTCTCCTCACCAAAGAAACACACTACATGAGTTGTCTCTACAAAGAAGCACAAGCCAAGACCTAGAATCTTCCTAGTTCTTGTATAAATAGGGCAGTTGTAAGCCCTTAAAAAGGAGTCATATGTAGTTTTTTACCTAGTTAGTTTCAGTTAGTTTTTATGCACTTTTAAATTCCCAAGTATTGTAATTTTTTTAAGTTAATGAAAGTTTGGAGGTATTTTATGTTAAAAAATTTATTTCTTAAGTTTTATGTTCTAAAAGCCATTTAAGTTTACAAAAGCTCTTTTAACTCTTTTAAACCGTCTACACTTAAACAATGAAAGTTTTCTAGTTTTACGTTGCTTAAGTTATTTTTACCAAAAATCACAAAGAAAAAATCACCCAAAAATACCACAGCTTAATATTTGGATGATAAGCCAAAAAGGGATAGGCTTATGGACTCTCACTAGCTTGTTTTATACAAGCTAGAGCTTGTAGACTCTTCGTTTAACCCTGTTTTGAGCAAGGGTGTTGTAAGTCTCTCTTTCTATTCTTTTTCTTATTTACTGTAGATCTGCTTATTAGTGCTTATTTGTTACTTATATTTGCTTATTTATGCTTTATTATGATGTTTAGTGCTTATCTTGCTTAGTTGTTAGTTTAAAAATGATTTGTACAAATTTCTTAGTTAGTACTGGTAGTATGTTTAGTTAATACTGTTAGTGTATTTCGTTAGTACTGTTAGTTTATGAGTTAATACTGTTGGATTGATTTAGCTTATTTAAGTGCTTATTATTGATTGAAATCTGCTTATAAGTGCCTTATATTGTTATTTGATAATATGTTTTTAACAATTTAGGATCAAATCAGCTTGAAATAGAAAAAAATGACTTTTGAAAACTTTAAGGGGTGTTTGGAACAAGCAGTACTAACCCATAGTTAGTACTGCTAGTTCTCTTTTAGGATTTTCAACTAATAGTACTAACTCCAAGTTAGTAGTGGTAGTTAATACTGTTAGTACTGTTAGTTCATTTTTGCTTATTAGCTTATTATTTCTGCTTATTCAGGATTTGCTTAGCTTTTTAGAGTAGATTAAGCCCATTTTCGCTTACTGTCTTTAGTTTAGAGCTTATTTAAGTTTAATTGCCTTTTCAAAGTAATTTTAAGAGTTTATCAGTTTTTTTTTCTTTAGCTTATTTGCCATTCTAGCTTATTCTAGTTGCTTATTTTTATGCTTGAGTGCTTATTAGGGGTAGTTAAATATCTGTTTTAGCTTATTTTCTTATTTCGTTGTGTTTTATTAAGCCTAGCAGTACTAAGTTAAAGCTAGCAGTACTAACTTTTTAAGTTAGTACTGCTGAGTTTTATAGCTTATTTTTGGCTTATCTGCTTGTTATCCCTAGTTTATTTTTGTTCTTCTTGCTTATCTAGGTAGATTAGATTAGCTGTATTTGCCTCTTTTCATTTTTCACCAGCTTATTTAGCTTAAAAAGCCTTACCAATTTAGCATTTTTAGCCCCTAGAGTAAAAAGCAATTCTGCCATCTTTCTGTGCTTATTTTCCTACTTATTTTTTAGTTCTAAAAATTATTCTTCTGTCCTTTTAAAAGTTACTTAATTTTTATAGTTTTATAAGTTTTAACTAAAAAATCATTTAGGGTTAATTTTTTTTTTTTTGATAATTTAGTTTTTCTTTACTAGCGTTTGTACTTTCCCGTCTACGTTTTAGGATTTAATCATTCTAGCTTTCGTTTATAGGTTTTCCTTAGTTGTTCTTGCATTTTAATTAGAAAAACCAAATCCAAATCTTTTCCATTCAAGCATCAATATCAAACCAACTTCCGACTTTCCAATTCACTCCTCGTTGGGGATAAACGACCCGGGAATATTCTATCATATACTACTCTCGGATTCATTGATTATTTTTAGATTATCCTTATTATATATTTTATTATATATTATATATATAAAGGCCTAATTTAATCTTTGTCACTTTTTATAGAACATTGAATATTAAGCAACATTTTTAAGTTAAGTGTTGCATTTTATGGATCTAATGTAACATTTTCTATAAGTGTTGCAAACCCTTTAAAAAAAGCAACATGTTAAATTTAATCTAAAGTTTCAACTGCCCTCCAAAATGAAATTTTATGTTAAAATGTTCCCGCTCCTCTAAAAATTAAATTCCCCCCAAATTGATTTCCCCCTTTCTAAACCAAAGTCAAAAAAAGTTGAATCTATCATACCATTATTCATCTATCATCCTTCTTCCATATTTAGTTTCACACGTTGGTAAATTGCTTGCTGACCACTCTATCATCGCCTTACTATTTCTCTGTAATTGGTTTTGCAGCCAAGATTGCCCGACTCTAAAGCCCTTATCAAGGCAAGAAATTAGAACACTTCTACCACAATAGTATGTATATTATCATGTTTCAGTTGTCTAATTATTGTGTTATCTAATTAAATAGCATGACTTTCAAATTGTTATTCATTTAAAAAAACTAGTTATATTGTCATTGTATATATTGCGTGTGAAATCGATCGACAAAATGGTTATTTTATTGCTCTTAATTTGTAATTCTGTATGAATCGGTTTATAGCTTTTATAGTCGGTTTATTTGTTTCGGCTATTATAATCAGTTTATATATAGCTTATTTGAGTTTGGGATTATGGTTCATAAGCCTACTTTTTATGGCTTATTTTCAAACATTTCAGGTTATATAAGTTTACTATGACGTAATGAACTTATATAAGCCGAAAAGTTTCAAAATAAGCCACAAAAAGTGAGCTTATGAAACATAAGCCCAAACTCAAATAAGCCATAAGCCGGCTATATAATCCGAAACAAACACCCCCGAATTACCGTATACAAAAAAAAATATTCAAAATAAACCTTCTGAATGATGTCGAGACTGTTTCAATATGAGGGATGCGTTATGAGGGATGTGTTTGTGTTAATTTTTAGGGTCAATGTATATGTAACTTTCTTGAGTTAGCTGTAGGCTTATCTATCTATGCGTATGTGTTACTTTGTTTGCGTGTTAATTAGAACTCGGGGTTAAATTTATCGATCTAATTGCAGAGAGGTAATTGATGGTTTGTAATTTTATATTTCATTGTTGTTATGTAAGGACTTGAAACAAACTTGGGTAATCTACCTTTTCTATTCTTCATCTTAAAATCTTAGAAATTAGTGTGCATATGCTCTAGTCTGGTCCAGTTACATTTATTGATTTTTCATGCTCTTTCCAATGGTATGTTCGGGAACTCTTCACGACTTTGTCTTGTTTTTTTTAATATTAGGCACTCTTAATCGCGACGAACCCGTAAATACCCGTTTTAGTTCCGTTTTCAATATTTTTTACCTG
The DNA here is from genome assembly GCA_026074375.1 of Tanacetum coccineum. Taxonomy (NCBI): domain Eukaryota; kingdom Viridiplantae; phylum Streptophyta; class Magnoliopsida; order Asterales; family Asteraceae; genus Tanacetum; species Tanacetum coccineum. The sequence continues at coordinate 268,751 of BQNB010000004.1, read as the reverse complement.
CAAGACATAAAAATACCAAACAAACATATTTGCAATATAATAAAGCATATTTTAGTATTTTTAGTCCAATTAATAGTGTTTTACGGGTTACAAAAGATGTGTGTTTTAGCAAATATCAAATTCCCCCACACTAAACCATTGCTGGTCCCACACGCAATGTAAATAAAACAATACCCCGAAAATAAATAATTTTATCCCCTTTTAACTTATGACCCCCTCACAATCAAACAAGAACAGAAAATGTCCATTAAAAAGTTTAAAAATCATTTAATTCGCAAGCACCCCCCGTTTTAACCATTTGTTTGAATGTTTTTTTAAGCATGATTTTCATAATTTCCAACTTACAACTTATTCATGTGTGACATAATGTATTGCTTTCATTATTCATTGATAACTTTTAGGATCATGGAACAAAAAGCACAAAAAGTGTCCAAATGGATAAATTCATCGTCCCCGACTTTCACCTCTCCAAGCCAAGCTTAAAAACAAGATCATTGTAAAATACAAGTTATGATGCTAACACTACTCATAAAAGCTAATTGTGTACTTACTTTTCCTCCCTTATTCCTAATTTTGTATCTCAAGATTTTATTTAAGTCATATACCCGAAGGCTCTTTAAGACTTTATTTCGATACTTATTAATTCCAAAAATAAAGCGTAACGGTTAAAAACGCAATAATTAGCTCCTAGCCCTTTTCAAAAGATCAAATGTCATCAAGATTAAAGTCCACATCGAGGCGACCAAAATTTGGCTTTTATTAGGTTACTTAAGCAAGGCACCATTCATGTCATATACCCTAAGGCTCTTTAAGACATAAATGGACCAATCTTATTTGCACCATATACCCTAAGGCTCTTTAAGGTACAAACAAGATAAAAATTAAGCAACAATACCTATTCCATATACCCTAAGGCTCTTTAAGTAATGAATAAGGCTATAATTTCACTTATTAAATTCTACTTACCCCATATACCCTAAGGCTCTTTAAGGGATAAGCAAAATATTTATTATTGTGATACATATAGTATGCCAAATTAAGTATTCCTGATGTGTACTCATCTTAATCACAAAGGAACTAAAGAAAACTTCTATTAACTAATTATTAACCAAAAACCGCACCACTCTATTTATTAACAATTATATATAAAGGTGAAACAAGCTAATGGGAGAAAAAGCCACAATTAACACTTATGAGCTTTAAAGAAATCCAACTATTCTATGTTTAGCATCAAAACTTATAATCTACTCTATCATCTCTTATTCTTCACAATTTAAAATTTTTAATAAAGAAACTCGTAAATACTTAGCCTAAGATCGGCACTTTAACAAGTCACATAGACTGGCAACAATCTCAACTCTAATAAATCGATCTTCGCATATTTAAAATCAATTATGGGAACTTGCAAAGTCTTGACTTTTTCAAGCTAGACTTGCGTTTTATAGCTCCTTGTATAAAAGATTAGCAAAATCAATCTATTTAAAGTTAAGGAGAAAGCTAAGATATAAAACCGGTCGGGTCAAAATTTACTTTTCATTCTCACCAACGGAAAGCCTACATTCGTGTCAAAACACTTATTTTTTTATTTTTTTTAACTAACTATTTATATTTTTCAACATTTTTCTACACACAATTTATTATTATTATTATTATTATTATTATTTTAGATATGAACAATAAACTAGATATTAAGACTTAAAAATTTAAAATTTTGGCCAAAACGGGGTTGCGAGGGACACAGCAAGGCACATGTAAGATCACATTTCGATAGAAATCCCCCCCCACACTTAGAATGGAACATTGGCCTCAATGTTCAAAAATGTCAGGTTTTACCCCCACACTTAGGAATGAAAAAGGCAAATGCAAAAAATTCCAAGTGTGAAAGGGGAAACAATATATATATATATATACATGATCAGGATTGAGGATTCCATAATAAGCAAAAGATCAAAAACCGGATGATTGGAGGATTGAAAACAAGCACGGGTCTTCATGATCTTAAGGAATCCTGCAAAAACGAAACCACATACCATAGAAAGAAGCACGCCCCCACACTTGGGCTATAAAATCACACTCACTTATTAATCAAGAAAATAGAAAGAAGAAAAGACACGGGTTGCCTCCCGAGAAGCGCTTATTTTTGTTCACCGAGTCTTGAGCCTGACTCGATCCCCCATACTTGAGCTTGGTCAAGGAGGATAGAAATGGAGAAACGGGACATCCAAGTGAGGAATGTCCCCTCCAGAAATCATCATCGGGCTTTTATAAAAATTAGAAGTGATTTTGCCCCGATGAGATAAGAGAGGAGAAATGAGAATACCAGGATTGAACACTTTGTCCTCGTTTTTGGACAAAAACGGAAGCAAAAGGTCAAACACTGGACAAAGGATGGGTTGGGTGGGTAAAAGATTAGGCATAAGAACATATTGTTCAGAAATGTCACCCACCACTTTGTTAGTCACAACACCCGTATCAGGCTTAAAATCAAAACAAATCTCAACATCCGGTGGTTTTGGAGGAGGACGAGGAGATGACGGATCATTAAAATGATCAAGGTTAGATGACTCATTTTCGGGAAGGAGAAGGGAATCATTATTAAGCAATTTCTTAAGAAAACGAATATCCCCTTCCGAGTCATAATCGTCGTCCTCAATGCCCGGTGGCATCGAGTCATTTGTAGCAAGAAATAAGTCGATCTGGTCGAAACAATCTCATCATCGAAAAGGTGTGTGAAGTAAAAAAAAAAAAAAAAAAAAAAAACGGGAAGATGAATTTCCGCATAGCAACCACATTCGACTAATATATTCCTCGTGCTCTCTAGCAATTCTTGAATGATATGTGATGATTTCACCAGCGAACTCATGGTGGAGAGGATCATTTCTAGGAGAGAAAACTGTCAAAGTATCATGATTGAGAGGTGATTCAGGAAGATAAGATTTGGCATCAAAATGATCATTCTTTGGAATAGAATCAAGGACTTCATTATGAATTGGATTAAACTTACTAGAAATGATTTCCTCGTCAAGATTAAAAAGAGGGTTCGAATAAGTTATAAAACTCATTTCGTAAGTAACCTCCTCATGACTTGACTCGTCATTACTAGAAGTAGAATCGTTGAAAAGAGGATTGGAAAACGTTGAAAAATTAATTGTTTGAGAATCGGGCATATTACACTCACATTCATCTCCCGGTGGAGGTAAGCAAACTAGAGAAGGTTCGTTGGTAAACCTTTCGGGATTATGATCAAACGTAATCCTAGGTGAAAAATTTGTTGATGGATCACGGTTAAACAACAATTCAATTTCTCTAAGTTCGGCTTCAACATCAACATCCTCATTTCCCGGTGGAAATGGGTAAAGAAGAGCGAGTTCATCGGCGAACTCCTCAAGAAGAGAATCGCTAGTCTCAAAAGATGTGAGACTGCTACTCAAGAAATGGTTTGATTTCTTCAATCTTAAAACTTCTCCAAAACTATCCTCAATGAAATTAATCATTTTAATCGACTCTTTTGCATGCTTTAGAGGATGCTTATCGACATGAAAAATTAATCGTTCATCCCCATTCCTTCAGATAAGCTCTCCTTCATACACATCAATTAAAGCTCGACCGGTCCTCAAAAAGGATCTCCCTAGTATGAGAGGAAATCGAGGATCGGCTTCAAAATCAACAACAACACAATCGGTAGGAAAGTGAAAACTCCCAACTTTGACAAAAACGTCTTCAGCGACTCCTTTAGGACGAGAAATGGATCGATCCGCTAATTCTAAAGTCATCCGAGTTGGTGTAAGTTCAGGTAAAGAAAGCTTTTTTCCAAATGGAAAGGGGCATAAGATTTATGCTTGCACCGAGATCGGCCAAGGCGTGACATACATCCATTCCCGGGAAATCACATGGAATAAGAAACTTGTCGGGATCTCCAAGCTTTTCGGGAAGCTTTTTGAGGAGCATCGCCGAACAATTCTCGTTCAACGATATCTTAGCTAATTCAAGCAACTTTTCCTTATTCATAAGCAAATTCTTAATCGTAGGAGCAAATCTTGGCATCAAAAGTAAAGCATCCGCGAAACTAATTTCGAAGCGCAAATCTTGAAAGATTTGAAAGATCTTCTCTATTTGATTCGAAGCTTTGTCACGGGACTTTTGATCATTACGTCGCGAAGGATATGGAATATTCGGCTTAGGTAAAGTCTTTGGAACATTGGGTTCTGGGATTAGAATGGGGTTAACCGGAGGTGGGATGTGAGCGGTACTTCCTTGGAAATTATTTTGATCCTTATCCGTTGTCTCCTCGGTTTCTCGTTCCACTACCTTTTTAGGAGAAGGATTAGTAGGAATCGAGGGTCCCTCGTAAGCAACACCACTTCGAGTAGTGATCGCTTTCATCTCACCCTTGGGGTTTGGAATGGTATTACTCGGAAGAGTACCCAAAGTTGAGGCTTGGTTTTAAAAGAATCCACTTAACATATTTTGCAAGTTAGTTTGAAAAACATTTTGTTGAATTGAAAATCACGTTAATGTTTCTCATTTGATGCTTGATTATCTTTTTGGTTTTTTGATTTTAAACTAATTAAAATAAAATAAAGTCAACTAAGCAAAAAAATCCTAACTATATAAAAAACGTATATGCTTGTCAAGCGAGGCGAAGAGATCATTAAGTGTGAAGGAAAAAGTTAATAAGGAATTAGTACCCGTTTAGAAAAACTGCTTTCTCACAACGTTGGTTTTTATAAAAACAGATCCTTTATTTTTGGTACAAATTACTTGATTACATGATGACGCATTAATACCCTTAAAAACATATTTTCTCACTACGTTGGTTATTATTTTTAATATAAAACAATATCTTAATAAAGTATTAATTACGTATTTGATGTTTGACTATTTCTCCGGCTTTTGCCCTTCAAAATAATCAAATAAGAAATCTAAATAATCCGAAAATTATTAATTAACAATTCACTTTTTACTCCACACTTAACTCACTAATCAAAACTCACTTAACAAGCATATATTAAACTACTCGCTAATCATAATAAACGAATAAGCAATAAAAGACATATTAAAGCTAGATTAAACTATAACTACTAATATGGAAATAAGAAAGAAAGAAGAACCCGAGTGACGAACCGATAACGAAATAGAACCGCCAGATTACATAACCTAAGTATAAATCCTAGTTTATTTCTTATTTAGCTTTTATCTTACTAATAGTAAATAAAGTTGTAAACCTTATATACTATAAGTTTAATAGAAACTAAATAAAGCTCTAAACTCGGAAATAAGCTAGCTTATGTAACCCTTAAGCTCCACGCCTCATGAGTTGAACCGATTTCATCAAAACGAGACAAAAAAGGTTAAGACAAAAATTAATAATTTTAAAAACACTTTTAATCTCGTTTTAAACCTTACTAAAACCAAAATCTAAAACTGTTTTTATTAAAAAAAATTAAAAACTGTTTTTATTAAAAGTTGGGCCAAGCCCAAATCTAAGTTATGAAGGAGGGTTTTTGACATAAAGCTTCTAAGTATCGAGATAAGGAAAAGGATGAAGAGGATGAAAGCTGATAGTGTGACCATAAATGGAGCCATTGTTAGAAATGAGTGGTGCCCATATTATTTTGATGTCTCTCTCTTATATAGTAGAAAAAATGAGATCACATACTACAAAACCTTTCATGTGTGACCTTTGTATTCATTGTATACAAGTATGTATACCACAAATTGACTGAGCAAAATCTAAATCCTAGATATCTTGATTTCAAGTTTGTACCAATCATTATAGTGGTTGAAGATAATGAGATTATATTTGGTCCATCTTCGTTTTATTATCGTGCCCATGCATTATCATTTTCCATGGACCTTCGGTCTTCCTTAACGTTCATAGAATACAAGTCCGGAAACACAACCAAAAGAATACAATCACAGTAAAGTTTTATGTTTCAAGCCAGTGAACATATGGAAATGCCAGTTTATGGCTTATGTAATAAGTTGTAAATATCAAAGTTTCGCCATGGGCACTCAAAGCAAAGGTACATTGACTAGCTCTAAACTGTTTCATGTGAAAGTAAAATTCTCAAACCAGACATATATACTTGAGAAAGTACTAAAGTAGTGATTACAAAAAGAAAACTGAAAAAAAGAACAAATAGTCAGCCTCAAAAGCCAACAGTCAAATATGCGGTAAAAATAAAGATTTCTTAAAAGTGCATACCAAAAACATGTGAGAGAACTGAACTGACATGTAAATTCCTTTGTATTCACTAATTGAATTTACACGCAGTAAAATTCCCATTTCCAACTTAAGCCAACAACTCAAAAACCAAGAATAAAAAGAAGAAAAGTACCCAAAGCCCCGCCCAGCCTCACTATAACAAAATTACAATCCCTTGTACTCTAGTACTCACACAAACAATTTAGCATAGCTAATCCATCCAAATAAACTGTCATAACACATTTAATCATCCATTTTTTATGATCGGAGTAACCCTATTCACGTGTTTAGATAACATCAAGGTAACAATTTAGCATATAAATACATAATTAGCCATTTTAATTTATGCTTGACTTCTCTAAGGCGAATTAGACTAATGAGCACTATTAGTACGTACTTATCCATTTTAGTCTATGTTCTTTTTGGGTCAAACTTAGCCATTTTTGTTTATGTTTGACTTTTTTAAGGTCAATTGATCATTGATGAGTGCATTCTTCATGACTGTATTGTGTTTATTTAAGATAACAGTAGCAGTTAGAGTAGTAAAGATAAGCCAATTATGATTGATACAAACACCGTATATTGAATAACTAACCACATACAATGGTAAAACTACTTTACATTATCTTTGGTAGAACTTTCATAAATCCTAATTTCCCCACAAACAAAAGAACATTGATGAATTGTAAAGCTTCCCAAAACTTGTCATTCTGCTCCACATCTTGCCACCATAAGCCATCATTTTCTCTCAATAACCCTTGAAATAATACAAACCCTATGGATCAGACAAGAAGCAATGTTTTTTTTTTTGGTAAAGGGGAAAACAAAGCCCCGGTAATTATATTACACTACCAAAAAATTCGAATGAATAACAATAAACTTAATGACTGAGTGTCACATTAACCTCAAGAGAAACGCCTGAACAGCCACTACTCATATGACATGCCATACGAGACTACCTATCAATTACATACCCAATAACCCCAATAGGGAAGAACCATCTAATAATACATAAACAAATAAAACATAGTTACTTCAAGGTAGATTTAGGGAGCTCCCAAAGACGAACAAACTCCACTCCATCCTTGGACTTCTTTAGATGACACGAAAGAAGCTTCATACGAACTGATGACATGATACAATCAGTAACTTCCTTAGTAACTTCCTTAGCCGATCGCTTAGTATGCTTGAACAACATCGGTTCTCAGGCTCTTGCCACACAAATTATGCCCAGCAGCCGCAACACTACTTCCATAAACTCTAGAGGACTTCCTCTTGGCAATAGGTAATAAAATCGACATAATGGATGCAAGCGATGAACCTGAACCCGTGAGACCCGCAAATTGCTTCAAATGGCTCCAAACCTGTTGAGAGAAATGGCAATAAAAAAATAAGTGATCGTGTGAGTCCGGTTGCGTCTCACAAAGAGGACACACCGTAGCTAAGCCAGCTGCAACATCCCATCGGTTCAAAAGGTCTTGCGTCTTCAAACGCTTCTTAATAATAAGCCACATGTTAAACGCATGTCTAGAAAAAAAACAGTTTTTAAACCAACAAAATCAAACCACGGGTACCACATTCTCCCTGAGGACCGAATAGCGTTCCACACAAAGGTGAACCGTGAAAGGTTTTTCCATTACCCTCATATCAACAACACGCCATTCCAAGTAATCTCTTTTATCCACACTAATGGCTGGAACCTGAATAGAGCTTAACAAGGGGTATTTAACCAACCATTCATTCGGCCAATTCTACATGCCCTCATGGATACAATTACGCACCTTAGAATTAAGATCAAATCCAGCCCTAAAAATATCACGAGAAGATACGATGTTATAGATAGGACTAGCAGCGCACCACCTATCAAACCACATCGAAGCCTGCGAACCGTCACCAATACAATACCAAATAAACTCCCGGATAAGAGGACGAAGTTGTAGGATTTTTCTCCAGCCCCATGTCATGTTGCCACGGTATGGAATATCCCAAAAGCTCCTATTTTTTAGCTTATAAACGTGAATCCATTTCACCCACAACGACTCCTTAAGAGATAAAAGCTTCCAAACATGCGAGACCATAAGGGCTTTGTTAAAATGATCAAGACGGCGAACACCTAAACCACCTTCATCTTTAGGAAGACAAACAGCTTCCCACGAGACTTTTGCCTTTCCCTTACGCATGTTTCCTTGACACCATAAAAAACCACGCATTAGTTGCTCAATATCAAGTAAAACACGCGTGGGGAGGATAAAGACCGAAGCCCAATAGATATGCATAGACCCCATAATAGATTGGATAAGTTGGAGCCTCCCCGCAATCGAAAGAGACTATATTTTGCAATCATTAACAAATAAAACGATCTTGAACTTTCACAATTAACTCCTTGCAATCCCTGAAAATTAATCTAGATGAAACCAAAGGAACACCAAGATATTTAACCGAAAGCCGACCCTCCTCAAAAGGGAGGATATGAAGAATAGCCAACTTTGTATGATTAAGGACATTACAAAAATAGTTCGTGCTTTTAGGAAAACTCAGAACCAAACCCAAAGCATCCTTAAAACCATCCAAAAGCCCTTCTTTTAATAACTCTAGCTGAGTTGACGTCTCCATGGGCAAATAAAAGCAAGTCATCCACAAAACAAAGATTAATCAACTCCAACTTCGAACACTGGCGATGGTAAGTAAAGCTCGAATCCTCACGAACCTTTCTATGGAGCATGAGCGTAAGAACCTCCATTATAAGAGTAAACAAATAGGGAGAAATAGGATCACCTTGGCGAAGACCCCTTTTCCCCTTAAAGTATCCATGAAGAGAACCGTTGATGCTGATCGAAAAAGATGTAGTAGCAACACACCCCATAATCTACGATACCATCCGAACATGAAAGCCAAAACCAATAAGAATCACCCTTAAAAACTCCCAATCAACCGTATCATACGTTTTTTGAATGTCAACTTTAAAAGCACACCTAGGAACACCACGATCCAAATGATAATTATGCATAATTTCTTAGGTGAGTAAAATATTGTCCGAGATACTACGGCCCGGCACAAAGGCAGATTAGTTCGGACTAACTAACCTCTTTAAACTATCTTTTAAGCGATTAGCAATAATTTTGCTAATACACTTGAACAACACATTACAACACGAAATTGGTCTGTAATCGTTCACACGAGCAGGAGAGTTAACTTTAGGTATAAGAGCAATAATAGTGTGATTTAGCTCTCTAAGCAAGCGCCCATTGATAAAAAACTCACAAACAGCCCTAGTGACATCCGGGCCAATAATGTCCTAAGTATCTTTGAAGAAAGCAGCTGTAAATCCATCCAGGCCCGGGGATTTATCATTACCCATAAAAAATATAGTCGTTTTAACCTCTTGGCTGCTAACAGTTCGAACCATTTCTAAAGCCTCAGAAGAACTAAGTCTCATTAAGAATAGGTCAGTAGTATTGAATTTGTGAGTAATACCTGGCTGACCAAGGAAGACCTCATAATGGCTAATAAACGCCTTAGCCACGTCGTCATTCTGGAACACAACTCCCTCGGCATCAGTAACAACATCAATCATACTTCGACTAATTCGACTTTTGATTGCTTTATGGAAATACGCTGAATTGGAATCACCTTCCTTGAGCCATGTAATTTTTGCTTTCTGTTTAAGGAACTTCTCTTCAATTACTAACGCTTCATTAAAAGCAATCACAGTAGCCGCTTCATCTTCCCGTAAACTCACATTGCTCGGATCCTTATCTAAATCAGTTTACAGCCGATCCAGATTGTCACGAAGGCGAATAACATTTGGCATGTAAATTACCTTTGTCATACATCAGTTTGCGAGTAGGCTTCTTAAGGCTTTTAAGCTTCTTGACCACTCAACATAGGAGAAATCTTCCAGAGACATGGCTTCACCAGCCTTCACTTACCACTTTCCTTCTAACCTTTCATTAAGAATCAGCACATTTTAGAATTTTAAACAGCTTTGGCTTAACCTTCACAAGATGAGGGGAATTGTTAAGAACAGAAGGAATGGTCCTGATATCAGATAGGGCTAAAAACAGCATGAGCACCCACAGATGTAATCTTGAAACTCAGATTAGCCATCACACAACGATCATCTTTTTAAGAATCCCATCCTGCCCTGTGAGGTTCTGTCTGGTTCTACTAAAATGCAACCCTGTTCTTTGAACATCCATAACTTCTATACTCTCCACACACTCTTTAAATTCACGCATGGTGATATCCAACACCGACGAGCCTGTGGAAGTGTCACCAGCAAAAAGAGAAGCGTTAAAGTCCCTAAGGAGGCACCACGGTCTATTTCGAATATAACTCTTGTGAAGACAAAGACCCATTCCAAAGGGACAGTCTTGATATATATACTTGTTATGCGCATAAATAAATGAACAAAAAAACTCCTTTCTGTCAACTTTAAGCCAAACGCGCGTATGAATAACTTGAGGATCTTGGTGAATAACTATTACATCAACGTCGTTATGGTTCCAGCCAACAATAATTCGAGTCCCCTTATTACAAGTCATAGCATTAGAAACCCAATCCCAATGACAAAAGACATACTTGCACATTTTCTCAAGGTTTCGATCCGCCACATGCGATTCAAGAATGGCACATACGGATAACTTGTTTTCAAATATCACTTGTAGAACCTCATTTTGTTTAGGGGAGAGATTCATTCCCCTAATATTCCATGAAGCCACATTAATCATAAGGAACCGTCATTTAAGGGAGTGCTTGCCCCCTGATCGTAATTCACTTTTTTAGGAGTTGGACCAGAATACTCATCCATAGTAATGTACTCATCCACCTCCTCACTATCGCTCTCATTGATAACCTGAAGATTCTCCTTTTCATTCACCAATCTGTTTTCATCATCCCATACCCTAGAATCCTCCTCCGATAGAGCACTAAACGAATTCATAGTAGCAACCTTGATAGTCGCATCATGGTGTTTATTAAGACCAGAATCATTACTCTCCTTGTTCTCGCTAGTGTTGGTAGCCTTAGCTTTAGATGTTTCACCTTTATCAACACGTCGGTATTGCAAGTTAAGAGCTGGTTTAGTCAATCTCACCCCCTCCACCTGTCTTTTATTGTTCTGTTTGGTTTTCGCCTTCTTCTTCTTAACCTCAATGAATCTATCATCCATCACCTTAACAGGAGGGTCCACCTTTAGGAGCTTAGGACATTTAGTACTAATATGATCAAAATTTTTACACGATTCACACCTTGGCGGTATCCATTCATATTCAATATCTATAGTAGCAAAGGTATGCCCTGCCTTGTTACATAATGGAATAGCAATGACCAGTGACTTCTTAAGCTCCATATCAGCCGAAATCTCAATCAGCGCCCTAGCATACGTACTTCTTCCCCAAGAGTGCAAGCACATGTTGCTCGTGTACGTATCTAACATTATTGGCCTCCCAATCTGAGTAGTAATGAGACTAAGCCCAACCTACGAACATGCTACTATAGGAACATGGTGCATTTTAACCCAAACCAGGGCACTCTTAATCTCATCCTTCTTAAAAATAGTGTTAGGAGTCAATTCCTACAAAAATAACTTTTTCTGGCACAACGCAATCAGCATGGGCCTATCTTCATCACACTCTCCATATCTTCCCTAGTAGTGAATTGAAACAGAAAAAACTCCTCATGAAGTTGAATTCGCTTCAAACCATACTTAGCCCATGCATTATTAACATAGTTTTCCACAAGTGGAAACGTTAATCGACTGCTAATGAAATAACCATAGAGGGTATTAGTAAATCGAGCCTTAACAGTCTCAATGGGTAGAGCTACAGCCGCACCATTCACAGTTTCCTCTCTCCTCATCTCCTTAATATTTAGCAAGCTTTTTCCCGGGGTTATCGTGAACAACATATGCCAAAGATGGTTTTTCATCCGACTGATTCAACCACCTTGTCACCTCCTTAGGATTAAATCCTTCGATGAACTACACATCTTAAATAGTTCTTGAACCGGTGTAATAGTGCAGATGCAAAAGATTTAACCCTTTCGACCTAAGGCAGTGAGCCTCAACGATGATACAATGTTTTTTCTACCTCGTTAGTTTACCGTAACCTAGTTTCTATCTCTCGAGCAAACAACACAAATAATCACAGCAAACAGCAGCCACGAAACAAGAAAACCCTAAGGAAAACGAAACCCTAAAAAATTAGGGTTCCAATCGCCCAATGGAGATCCTCTAACCAGTTTTCATGATGGGGACAATAATAGAATAATAATAAAGATCCGACACAATTAATAAAGAACCCTAACTCTAAAACACAGCAATTAATGACGGCAGAAACCCTAAAATGAAATCGCAACCCTAATTCGTATTAAAACATCAACTGAATAAAGAACAATTAGAGCACCATAATCCAAAGGATTAATCCGCAATAATGGAACGTTATACAGTATTCGAATCAATAGGAACAAGAATTAATCGATCAGAATAGGGATGAGAAAGCCGGAAATCGTCATGGCCTAGAAGAGGGAATTAGGTATTTTTTTAAACAGAAGCAAAGGGTTTTATTTTTTTTTTTTGGGGGGGAATGTTTCCTTGTACAAAGGCAAATGAATAATGAATCATAACTCTGCATAAATCCCCAAGATATTTGATGTGTTTCGAGCATGGTGTTATAAACTTCGAGATGCAGCAAACTCTTCGACCTTCTTACAGTTTCAATAAAGGTGACCAACGTCTTCCTGAATCCCAATAGTGTCCCATTATTGATAAAACCAAGTATGTTTAATGGTGAATAGCTTTCAATAGATGTTATAACACCACCATCTCCCCCCCCCCATCAACCATACGTTATATACTCGTCCATTGACCTCATTATGTATCTATACACAACCAGAAGACTCATAGCTCAGAAATGGAGATATCAGTGGCAGAATCCTGGTTTGCTAGGCTAATCGGGATATCTACCTCTTTAGATTCATGGGTAATTAAATTAAATGACAAAACCAAATTCTTATATTGAGGTTTACCATCATTACCAACAATCCTATCATAAGCAACCCAAAAAATAAACCTATCTATAGCAACTTGAGTTGACGATTCAAGTCTAATTGATCCACAAGGCACATTGCTACTTGGTATCATCTTTCAATTCTTGGAGCTCAATGTAAAAACTTCAGCTTGGCACTTACCAGTATCTTTCGTTTCGAGATATGACATTATAACAATAGTTGGATCATAAGTTGAAGGACAAACTCCAAAAGCAGGAGTAGTAATTTGCATATAGCCAAGGGAGACCGTGCATTCGACGAGCAAACGAGGCACAACAATACCAACGGATTTCCCGATTGATGGGTTCCAAATAACAAGCATATCTGGTCTCGAGCTGTAATCGTGAAAACACCACAAGCCACAAGAGGTACCAATTACAATCGAACATCTTAGTTGTTTGACGAGGTCAGAAACATTTGGAGAAAAGTCTTGTTGTTGTTGGGGGAAAGTGACATCATCTACAAAAGAAATATGCTTGAAACTCGCGTGTATACAAGCCCCCAAACTGGGTCGCAGCGGAAAATATGGGTTGATCGAGTGTTACTTCAAAGATCAATAGCAACAAGATAATGAGTAACGACCTCTATATAGTCTTAAAAATTGAAACATTGGCTTAAATAGACTTGTTTTTACAATAGCCGAAGCTTAAATAGTTCATCCATGAAAAATAAAGATTTTAAGACATAACAAATATTCCCAAAATGTAATGCATCCAAATCTTTATAGTAATGACTCCAAAATGATGACCACCAATGTATCCTTGTTTCTCGTACCTTATTGACCTGAGAAAAACATGCTTTAAAACGTCAACATAAAGTTGGTGAATTCACATTTAGTATGTTTATAAATAGGACCACAGATTTTCCAATGAAAGACATGTAACACATACAAAATCTTAAAAGTAATTACAATAGGCATAAGTTTATGACACCGAAGCTCGACAATAATATGTATGCAATTTAATGCCTAAATGTGCCTATGTAATGTTCAACCCGCAACATCCAAATTGTTCCGACATGTATACGTTCGTTGTTTCAGTAACTAGGTCGAAACCGATGAGCGCTACTCACCCGAACGGGGATGTCAATCCCAAATAGATCTATTCATAACATTCGCGCTCGCTAACTAGCAATTGACAGTTCATAGAAAGTGGCAATAGTTGGTTTCTGCTACTTAGGCCAAACTCGTAAAATGTTTAAAAGAGACATGCGTCCAAATGTAAAACAATGGCTGTTTCCGTTCATCCGCACCCAAAGTTTGTAAAACAATATAATGTGTAAAGCGGGGCTATGAACCAACCTGTAATAAATGAGTGATTTATCTAAATCACAAAAGTGAATCGTCCTCGGCAATTTGAATGCACCTAATTAATTATAGGTCGTAAGGTATAAATGATAATATTCATACAATTAAAACATCACATGTCGCATAGTTACAACACCATCACCTAATAGTTTTTATTAATTATTTAAAAGTAAAAACAATACTTAACTCGTACTTTGTTAAATTAAAGTATATATACTTGTACTCGTAAAGAAAATATTATTTTTATTTTATAACCACATTGAAATACATCGTTTGAAAAAATATATGATTTAAAAATGATATTTTATATTAAATTATCAGTTTCCATAAAAGATTGAACAAAAATAAAAGTAAAATGGGGCGAGTTATTAAAACTTCATATCTTTATCGTTCGGGACTACTTTCCGTTTTATACGTTTCTTATGTCCACGTCTTCGTATTAAAATAATTTATCAAAATATCATATTTATAAGATTTAACCCACTGATGAACAGTAACTTTTACTGTTCATCACAGTTTATATAAACTATTTTTATAAAACTAATTATATATAACTTGTTTAAATCATAATTTGTTCGTTATAGTTCCGTTTCTCGAGATCCTTATGTCCTTGGATTAGTATTAAGAAAATTTATCAAAATATTAAATTTATAAAATTTAAATCCCTGATGAACAGTAGCATTTACTATTCACAGCAGTAATAAAAATTGTTTTTATACAATTAATTATATATAACTTGTAAATTGCGTAACTTGCTCGTTATAATTCCGTTTTTCGAGTTCTTTATGTCCGTGAGTTATTGTATTAAGAAATTTATTCAAAAATTATATTTATCGTATGTTTTTACACCTCCTGATGAACAGTAAATTTTACTGTTCAATCGCTAGTTTATATAAAATTGATTTTGCTATAAAGTTAAATATATATAACTCGTAAAATCCATAACTTGTTCGTTATAATCCCGTTTTTTCGAGTTCCTTACTTGCCTGACGATCTTGTAAAGAGCACTATTTTTATAAAATATAAAACATAGGGTATTTAGTTCGAATTCCAATAGTGTGTATAAATATATAATTAGGGTTTTTAATTTATAAGTTAGTTTACAAGCATTTTATTTAAGAACCTTGCACCATTATTTTACCAAGTGTTGTACCGTATAATTCACATGTATTTAGTCCTCTAAATGTTCATGTCCTTTGTCCATATGAAATCATCAAATACTTTATATGACTTAAAAATGAAACTAGGTGGTGATTAACTAATGCAACAAGTATGTATACAATAGAAAATAAATAAATGAACATTGAATACTTTAAATAGACCTTATAGAAGTCAAGTAGGATGATGAACACAAGATGTAAACCCCAATCAAGCCTTCACAATTAAAACCCTAATCAAGAAAACCCTAATTATGTTTCCTTGTAATTCCTTTTTAAATCCGAATCCAAGCTTACCCAACACCGTGAGAAGTTCTTAGGTAGTCTTAGAATGAACTCTTGAAAGCTTGAAACCTTTGTTTGCAAAATTAAAATGAAACCCTAATGATCCAAGGGTATGCCGAGGTTTAGGGCTCAAACAGAGAGTGTTCTTTTTGCTTGATTTTACTGTATGGATGGAAAGAGTATAATGGTGAATCCTAGGGCTTCCTTTTATAGTGTTTAGAAAACCATAAACAACTTAATGAAACCATGAGCATGGAAATGGTTTTAAGGGACCATGCGCACAGGTTGCTCATCCTCCTCCCTAGGCAAAACCCACGCACAAAGGGGAAAGGTACATTGGATTTGACAATTACTTGAAGCATGAGCTTAAGGTACATTATGTAAGGTTTACAAGTTGTAGGAAAGGTTTAATATGGATTTAAATGATTTATTTCATGTATAAAAGCCTATGTCCGGTTCTAAGATGGTATTAGTGAGAAAAATAATTAAATTTTGAGTATTGGGTATAAACGTGGGTATTTGTTTAAGTGTAGATAGGTAAAGGTGCTTCCGGGTACGACCGAATGTAATTTATTGCAAACGTGAAGCGTTTTACGTAACCAACAAAAAAAATTATGAAAAATTAATAAATTATACATCCTATAATCATAGAACGACTTGCTTGATGTCAACTTTAATTTGTTTTTTTGATGTCGTTTACATGAATCGTTGATTTTTAGTTTACGCGATTTAACTATAAGATAATAATTAAAAGCGAACGCGTAAAACTCTAAAAATAAATAATGGTATTTATTAAAGTCGTAAATAACCTGAAGATGAGAAATGTTACAGTCTCCGCCCGTTAGGAGAGCCTTATCCCAAGGCTCAAGATGCAACATTCTTCGAGGGTGCGGTTTTTGTGAAGAGGTGCGGATACTTTTCTCGGAACTGATCTTCGCGTTCCCACGTGAACTCAGGACCTCTCTTGGAGTTCCATCGAACTTTGATGATGGGAATACGACTTCTCCTTAGCTTCTTGATCTCACGCTCCAAGATTTCTACCAGTTCTTCAACAAAGTGGAGTTTATCATCAATGTGTATTTCATCTAACGGAACTGCCAGCGGTTCGTCGGATAAACACTTCTTTAGATTGGATACATGAAATGTGCTATGAACCCTGCTTAACTGTTGAGGTAGTTCGAGTCTATAAGCAACGGTTCCCACTTTGGCTAACACCTTGAAAGGTCCGATATACCTCGGGTTCAACTTGGTATGGTTATATATAGACACACACACACACACGACATCTGTTCTATGATGTATGGTTATATATATAACTTGGTATTTGCTTCTCGAGAAAAGTTTAATTTATTTAAACATTTAATGCGATATAATGAAATCATCCTAATATATGATGAGTATAATTTCACATACGATTAAAAATATGTATATGATGATTACTAATATAAGTATTTCTTTTCTTTGTAGTATCATGGGAGAACCCTTGTCACCGGACCGTGTGTTTGACTTCCTGATGGATGAGCCAGAGCCGCATCCCGCGTATGACTTCTTTACGCCTGGACCGCTTCCCGGTTACGCTGGTAACCCAAACAACACGAACGGGTAGTTTGAGGCAGACGTGCCATTATTAGGAGAGCTAGGCGAGATAGGTGAGCCTCTCGAAGCTGAGGTAGATGAGCCGATGTTTGACCCGGTGATTGATGAGATTGTTAAGCCGATAGTTAAGGTAGAGGAGCAGATGGTGGCCCTAGTGATGGACATGGAAGGGAACTTAGCCATGCTATTTGGTGATGACGACGACTCTGGTGATGATGACTCTGAGGGACCTGAGGATGATGAGGAGGTTTGGGAGGTGAACAAGGAGTGGTTGATGGCACCCGTCACTCCACCTTCGATGCCAGTTATGCCCTCACCAAGCACTTACAAGGTAGGAGATCCATCTACCGCTGCTGCTGGGGGACATTCCCTTACCCTCTTAGCACCTGGAGTTCTTGTGCCTCCGTTAGTGATTGAGGATTTATGTACCCGCATGGGTAATCTGGAGTATGGTCATGGGCTGCTAGTGAAGAAGGTGATCACGGTGAGTGATGCTGAGGTGGCTGATAGCATTGCTATTGGGGAGATTGGTCCTACAGTTTCTACTGTGGAGGATCAGATGCAGGTGATGGCATCTCAGATGGTTCAGGTGGTGAGCGAACTGGAGCAGGGTCAGCAAGTTGCAACCCAAAGGGATGAGACGATTGCGGTATTGAGTCAGCAGGTGCAGACTTTACAGGCCGCCGTGCAGCACAAAGACGTGCAGATTCAGCAACTTCAGACTTTGGTTGCCGAGTTGAGTAGCCGCGAGGGTACTTTGATGCAATGCATACTTGGTTGGATAGACGCCTCGCTGATGTAGAGAGGAGACCTCCAGGACCTCAGTAGTCCTATTGATTGTTTGCTTTGATTTTGTTGGATTATGACCATTTTGTATAGTTCACTAAACTGCTAGTGCCAGTTAGTGAGGTCATGCTGCCGGGTGTATTTTGTTTTTGAAAACACATCAGCCATTCGGATATTTATGTAGGATCTGGTAGTAGATACTTAGAAAACATTATGATTCAATGTACCGGTCTTGGAACCGAAGATTGTAACTTTTGGGGGATTTTTGGTTGTACGTGTACTACCCCCAGCATTATTATTATTATTATTATTATTATTATTATTATTATTATTATTATGGTTATGGAAGATCATGGTTATTCTTGATTATGAGTGGTGTGATTGTAGATGTTGTTGCCCTCGAGTGGACTTGTTACTAGATTGACTTGACCTCGAGTGTTGAATGATTCCAGTTGGCGAATCCTTCACACGTATATGTTACTTGTGTGCATAATCCATGAGTGGGTATTATTTTTGATACTTGCCGAGACCCGTTGACCAAACTATATTAAATGATGTTTTGTAGATTGAGGATTTTAAAACTGTGGATTGCGATAACGAATTTGTGTGTTGAACGAATGTCGTTACGCGAATTGTACTGATTTTGTTGTATAAGTTGTTTGTGTAAACAATAGTAAATGTGTTTTCAAATTTCATAAACTGACCCGGTGGTGTCAAATAAATCTTCTTTTAAAAAAAACATATAAGTAAATAAATAAATAAATGAATAATGAGAATGGAGAATGGAATGATGCTATCTTCTTTTCTTTCTTTTAAAACAACCAAATTTTTATTTTAACCTTTTTATATGCCGAGAAAATGACTTACACGTGTAGCGTATGAAAAAGGAACGTTTTGACGAGGATGGACATGACGTCGTTTGGTCCTCAATTATGCATAACTTGATCAACTATGCGTAATTTAGGAAGAACCAGGCTATGTCGGGTAAATAGTCACCCTTAAAATGCTTGATAATTGGGATAAATGTCTGGGACAAGCTTTCGGAAGGAGAAAATGTTATTTACCCCTACTACAGATTTTTGTGCAAGTAACCTTACTCCTATTGACTGCATGGAGAGTCTCATGTGAGTCGTTGTGACTAAGTCGTCTCGAAGGGAAAATACCAACGTTATTGTTCGAAACGAGTGTATCTAGAAAGGAGTGAAGTCTAGTTCATGGTAATATAGATCGATGGTTGTTATGGAGACATGTGACGAGACCAAGTGTGGTCGGTGTGCTAGTGAGCATGATGACATCAAATAACGTCTATTTTATAACAGCGTTTATCCCATGATATTAACCCATTTTGTATAGTTATTGCAAATAATTGTTACTTAATCATTTATATTTGAGAAATGCAGTAATTATGGAGTAATTGGTGAAACATAGCAAAAGGCGCGCATTCTGGAGCTTAAATGAAGATATTTTGAAGATTACTATTTTGAAGACCAATACGCCGTATCCATCAAGAAGATACGGCATATCCATGCCTACACTATAACAACGATGACCGTGAAGAAGACTTATTTCCCCGAAATGGAAAGTAGTGGTAGTATAGTTGTAAATATACCAGGAATCGTCGAGGATTAGAATAAGACACTAAGAAACCCCTGACTTAAGCTTAGGTTTAGTGGCCCTTACTCCTTGACGCAACGACTTTGTGTGTGTGTGTAAGGGCGAACAGATTGGAGGTTCCAGCCGAATGGAGACATCCGTTTCCATCTTAGAGAAACAATCAAAGTAGTTAACGCCTTAAGTCGAGCGGTATTGAATTAGGAATGTGTGTGACTGTCTCAACTTGATTCGTTGAGTCATCTAAGAATTTGTGTGATGTGTTAGGACCAAGACAATTATGCTAGCCGCAATGTGGAAACATTTGATATAACACCCTGTGTTTTCAAGTCATTGACGACATCAATAAATTCACAATATACCTTTTTGAATTATACGTGTTTGCTTAAAATTGTAAACGTTTAGTTAAATATCCGCGGACGCCAAGAATTTAGCGTTCAATGTAAACGGGCATCAAACAATTAAATGGTTACATCAAGCAAGGGTTATATAATTTATTTTGGAGATAATTTATTAACTTTGATTCTTATCTATTTTTTATATCGGATACTAAAGTGTATACATTTCGTGATAAATGCGTTATGAGCACTCCCGAACCACAAACACTTTCTACCTTCAACAAATACCCACTTTATATACTCAATACCAAAAAAATTACTCAAATAATATCATAAACATCATATCATACCGAAATTATGATTGCTTGTTAATACAAAGAAACATTAGAAAATACTTTCCATTTGGTCAAATACTACACATACTCATTAACCTACACCTTACCAATCATTATTATCACACCTTACTTGTCTCTTTGACTCATGAACCATACTCTAAGACACCAAAAGAACCATACCTATGACCATTACAATGTTCCCTTGACTAGATTTACTCTTTATATACATGTATACATAAGAGATATAGCTCATACATGCTTTAACACTTTGTAAAAATCAAACATAACCTCCTTTTCCCTCTCTATATGCTACGGCACCAAGCACACACCCACACAAACCCATATCAATTTTTATACAACCCATACACTCCTATACACATCCATTCTAAGGTATTCTAAGGTGATCCCAAGCATTGGCTAAGCTTTTCCAAGTATTACTTAAGAAAAAGGAAGTTAGGGTTTTGTTAAGAAAACAAGGGTTATTATTTGTGCAAGCTTTGGTTTTGTGGCTAAATAAGGGTTTAGCACTAGCTTATCATCATCATCATACCTCATAAGGTTTACTTGAACTCTTTATGTTCTTATAATCTTCATTTTTATTTAGGCATATTGTTATTTCTAATTATTAGTTTTAATCACCATTTAGGATTTTATCATGAAAATGAGATTTAAACTTGAAATGATCACATGGATTACTTTTATATATTTGTGATATTACATATATTCATGTATAAAAATGATGATAAAAAATAGTTATCATGTTGTTTTTGGCGTAAACAGATTATGGGATAAGTAGGGTTTTTTAGATAGTTTTTATTATATGTTTCCAAGTTAAAGAAATACTTAAGACAGTTTAAGGTTAATTATACTTATATTAAGGGTTATAAAATATCATTAAAATAAGGTATAATCATGATAAGAAAATATGAACACTTATGGTTATTATGTAAAAAGTATAAAGTGGTAAAACATAAAAACAAGGTCAAAAATGAACCTATGAATGTTAGTTAAACATTCTGTCCCAAAGTGCCTTAAAAATATATTTATTTTATATTTTTATAAGATAATACATTTCACGACGATTCCGAAAAAAGTAAGAAACTTGTTAAACGGATTAATAACGAAAAAGTTACGTTAAAAACGAGTTATACGTTAATAAACAAAGTCGTAATACATTTTTATAAAAACATTTTTATAAAATTTATAAACAGCAAGTATTATATTTTTAACAAATAAATAGCATATTTTTAGGATTCCAAAATGATAAGACGTAATTTTTTCAATTAATAACGAACGATTTAAGAATTTCGCGAGTTTTTAACCGACAATTAATACTTTTATAAAACTATTTTTTATAAAATTAACTAATTCATAGACAGAAAGTTATATTTTTGTAAACCTCATAAAAATGAATATAACTTTTCAAAAACGAGAACGTCCTCGACAAGAATCATTAAAAACGGAGCTATAACGACTAAAAATACGACGTATAACCAACACCCCGGGTTTTAAACCCGACCACGAATACGAATATGTAAAACTCATGTCTGTCAATGCAACATAAAATTAATGTTCATCAGGGAGACGAAAAATTATGAAGAAAATGCAACTCTCGATAACCCTTCTTAATACGAAATGAAGGACATAAGCAACTGGCAAGAATCGGGCTTAAAACGCAAAGAAGTTATGCTAGTTTTTTTAAAACTAAAACGTAATATAGAACGTTATAAACTTATTTAAACACAAATTTTACCAAAACATTAGTTGGTGATTGAGCAAGATAGAATATTATAGTGGTTATCACAGTCCTTTATTACTGAGAGAGTGTTCATAATGAAGCCATCCTTCGATGGCGTTGTCGACGAGTTGTTTGGATTTACGATTTAAAGTGCCCTAACTCCTCGACACGTCCATAATCAATGACCTCTTAAATTATGATAGCCCGAACGATAGTACGATGTAACAACTATAAGATTATATTCAAGTACTCGGTACTTATACGACCTATGACAATTTAGGTTGCATTCGATCTTTTACGTGACGCACTACTGCGATATTGGATATCAAAACTCAAGGTGAGTTCATAAGCCCCTCATTTTTATTTAACGATTTCACAATGATTTAATTATGGGGTGGAAACCATGCTATTGTTTTTATAAAATGGACGCAAGTATTGAATACATGGTTGCCTAAGTACGATAACCCAAGTTGAACTCCCTTTATCATGAACTTCAATGCATAGATGTATTCGGGAATTACATTATGTGAGCGCGAATGTTTTTCATAGATCTATTCGGAAACACCTCCCCCGTATCGGGTGACTTGCTATCACCGAGAACGAACGATATAGCATGTCGAATTTAAGATGTTTTCCGGGTGAACATATAACGGGCAGAAATTGCAATATAAAGTTTTAATTGCAAAAAGATCATCGAGCTTTCAGTGACATGAGCTTAGTTAAATGTAATCTGTCTTAAGTGAGATCGCATTGTGTTGTCATATCACTAAAAAGTCATGCGTCCTTCATATTATGATTAATCAAAACCTAATGAAACACCAACAATTTTGTTGACAGTTTTTAAGCAATATTTTCAGGAGATCCAATAGCATGGATGCCAGGGATGCATTGGGTTACATTTTGGATTGCACGCTTATCTTGGCTATCATCCTTAATAGGCTGCATAGATCTATTCCTAAGGGACTCACAATGGTTATTTTACTAAGGCTTCATAGTAAGCGAGCATGGTTTATTTTCTAAGGCTTCATAGTAAGCGAGCATTGTTATTTTGCTAAGGCTTCATAGTAAACGAGCATAGTTTATTTGCTAAGGCTTCATAGTAAGCGAGCATGGTTTATTTGCTAAGGCTTCATAGTAAGCGAGCATGGTTTATTTGCTAAGGCTTCATAGTAAGCGAGCATGGTTTATTTGCTAAGGCTTCATAGTAAGCGAGCATGGTTTATTTGCTAAGGCTTCATAGTAAGCAAGCATGGTTTATTTGCTACGGCTTAATGGTAAGCGAGCATGGTATATTTACTAAGGCTTCATAGTAAGCGAGCATGGTTTATTTGCTAAGGCTTCATAGTAAGTGAGCATGGTTATTTTTCTTAGGCTTCATAAAGCGAGCATGGTTTATTTGCTAAGGCTTCATAGTAAGCGAGCATGGTTTATTTGCTAAGGCTCTATAGTAAGCAAGCATGGTTTATTTGCTAAGGCTTCATAGTAAGCGAGCATGGTTTATTTTCTAAGGCTTCATGGTAAGCGAGCATGGTTTATTTGCTAAGGCTTCATAGTAAGCGAGCATGGTTTATTTGCTAAGGCTTCATAGTAAGCGAGCATGGTTATTTTGCTAAGGCTTTATAGTAAGCGAGCATGATTGTTGCTAAGTGTGATAATGAGCAAGTGTAATAAGGTGCCTAAGTAAATCTAGGCCGAAATGTAAAGTCATCGTGAGATGACGAATATGTGATTATGTGCTTATGTGATTTTATGTGTTAGCGCTATAATGCGTTTGATGGGGTCATATGTACTCCGGAATATTTTCGCAACCGGTGGTGCATTATTAAATGAGACCGGGAGGGCGACACGTGTATTTTGGTTTTGGATATTGATGAGTATTTTGGTTTTGAACGATGACGTACGCTTGGGCGTTGGTTAGAGACGTATGTTTCGGTTTTGTGTAGCGTTGTGCGCTTTGTTTTGTTGGAATGATCACCGAATTAAGATTTGGGTTGATCTTTCGTTTAAAGTCTTTCGTTTAGAAACGATGCGATTTATGTTTTCCCGGATAAGTTTCGTGGCGTATTTTGTCTCTTGTGATAAGAGCGATTGTGATTATAGTTTTGATTTCATTGGTATGAATTACCATTCGTTTTTTGACTTTCCATCCGGAATAGTCGAAGCAAGTATTATATCGCGTGATTTTTGCGTTCGAGCATGTGAGTCCGTTCAATAAGGAGGAAACCGTCTCACTGCAAGTGAAATTAAGATGAGTAAGAAAGGACGAGCACCGGGACGGCGCTCCCTTTAAGGTGGGTGGAATGTAACAACCCGAGTTTTACGACGTGTATGACAATCGCGGATCCGACGTCGTAATCAATATTTTATACGATTTTATGATCGAACGTCGACATTTAATATTTTATTTGTCGAGAATAATTATTTTTGTATTTTATTATGAACAGAATTGAGAAAGTTTTATTTTCAGTCGATTTGCGAGTCAACGTTTGACCGCGTGACCGATAAACGCTTTGAGCATCATAAATATTATGACGCGCCCCGACTTATTCTATTTTGCAAAATTTATATTTTCGTCGGACTTCATCATTTTGTTCCTTGTCTTGAGCCGGACTCGCATTTTAAAGTGTACACATTTTGTTAAATGTTTTAAACCAAGAAAAATGTGACGGAAATAAAAATGGTCTCGGAAGAGTAATCCCGAACCACGGTTGTCGGTTTTTATTTAAGTAAAAAGTTGGCGTGTCAATAATCTAAGAAAAAAAAGGAAGGAGGGACCGATTTCGTCAAGTTTCAAAACTATGGCTAGTATAAATATTAATTACACACACATTTTTCATCATAACAAAATTTAGTCTTTGTTTTCTCTCCACACCATCACCACCGATCGGTGCCACCATCAAACCACCACCCCCACTTGAATTCTGACATGCATTATAATCAAGTGACAAAATATTAAACCTTGTGTTAAGGCCTACGTTTCCATGTAATAAAATCCTACATGCACTGAGTTTTGAAGAAGTTGGGTTTCGGGTTAGATTGAGGAGTTTCGGTTTAAAAGGGATTCTTTAAAATAGTTAGATTATCGTTTTAGAAGTGTTGGTTTGGTCAAAAATGCCTTGGTTCAGTTGTTGTATTTTGACCACGGGTTCGAAAACAAAAAGGGGGGAACAAAACGATTTTTGATCGAGTCCGACTTAGCTTTATAAAAGCATTATAAGTATTCTTGTTATTATTAATACGTTTGTTTTCATGTCTCGATTTATTTACGATTGTTGCATGTGATGAAATCCGATGGATCTTGCGTCGTCTAGTTAGATTTTTGTTGTTGATTGAGCGAGTTGAATATTGTTTATAGACCATTTTAGATGTGTCGTGAATGGAATTTTTGGTCAAAAATGGACTTTTAGCGCGTTTTGTACTAAGCGAAATTGAGCATAAACTTTGGCACATATTTCGGGGTTCGAGGTTTTATAAAATCTGATTTTGGGTTAGAAAATATGGTAGAGGGTATTTTTACGAGCGTTTCGGTAATTCGAACGTCGTGTATCTCTTAAAAACGAAGAAGTTACGGCGAAAACAAAATTTTAAAACTAAGAAAATTCCAAACAGCTATAATGGTTATGTTTAGTTGCTGGCAGAATTTTAAATGGCCATTTTGAGCACTTTTGAGTCCGTTTTAGCCTTCCGGCGAAACACGAAAGTTGTTCGGAATGCCGTTTTACTTTGTCGCGAGGTTTGTTAGTTTTAAAATCTCATGATAACGGGTCAAAACCGAGAGTCAATTTTCTGCGTTATGTTAAAAATATAATAAGTTCCTGCAGAAACTTGCAGGGGCATTTTCGTCATTTTCCTTCGAGTTTCAGGTCTCGGCTAAAACTAAAAAGTTGTCCGGAACGTCGTTTTGCATAAAATCTCTTTGGAGTCCGAGTCATGAAAATGTGATATAGTGGGTCGTTTTGGTCGTGTCAGACTTAGTAAAATATAAAGGTAAAAGTCAAATAAAGTCCAACGTTGACTTTTGAAAGTCAACGAGGTAATGTGAGTCTTGTTGGATGTTTATAAAAATAATAAACGCTATTATTATTACGAGTATAACATTTTAGACTTAACAATTGTTACGAACGGAGATAATTCTAGAAATAGTAACTTTTGCAATAATCGGGATATAATATTGATACGAGTAAATGATAACCAATTTGAACGTCGAAAGTTCGACGAGATAAATAAATATTATTATAAATATAATTAGATGACGGGACTTACTAAAAATGTTAA
The DNA here is from genome assembly GCA_026074375.1 of Tanacetum coccineum. NCBI lineage: Eukaryota > Viridiplantae > Streptophyta > Magnoliopsida > Asterales > Asteraceae > Tanacetum > Tanacetum coccineum. Next base: position 242,069 of record BQNB010000004.1, on the reverse strand, counting down.
CTTTCCGAAAATAGCAACCTTCTAAAAATATAAAGTTTCCGAAAATAAAATTTTTTCGATAAAGTGTTGAAACGTGTAAGTAAAAGAGTGACCATAACTCAATTATGTGGGGTTTAGGATCTAGGACGCGCAAGTGGATTTCTCATCACATGTGTATGTATATATATACTATTTGGATAGTTGCGATGTACGCACTATTCGATCGTATCTTACGGTATAATAATTGAGCGACATAAAATTTTAGATCGCAGTTGAGTTCGTTGTTGAGACTCTTTGGATTGTTTCGATTATTTTGATCTTCGGCTTAGATCAAGGTGATACATGCTTGGTTTGAAAAGTGAACGCAATGTGTTTTGATATGTGATATGATTTCATGCTATGAGTTTATGCCTTTGACTTCGTTAATTACCGAGGAGGTAAACGCTGAATCCATAAATAGATCTATTTGGTTTGACAGCCCTGTCCGGGGCATGAATCTAAATGTGAGCACCCTGTAATGGACATTTTGTATTGAGAAAGGGGTGGTGGCATACTACCCGGTCACTTATTTGTTTATCATGATAAATGTGTTAAGGTTCGGTACACGAGCTCATACAAGATGGAAATGTTGTGTTGCTTGCCTAGCTAGCAAGTCATACGTGTTTTGTGAAACCAAATATTGCGTTCTGGTTGTTGTTTGTAAACTCTATAAATTCACTCAACATTTTGCTGACGTTTTTAAGCATGTATCTCAGGTATTGGTGCTATTGATAACTTGGATGGAACGGAACGCGGATATCAAAGACTGTGTCTCGGTGAAATGTTTTGTTTATTTAAACAAAAGGATGCTTTGAAAAAGAAGTCGTGTCATGACTTTTTGAAATAAAGTTTCTAAGTTAGTTTGGGACCTTATAACTCTGATGTTCTTCACATAAATAAAATAAATTTTGTTTTATAAACGTATCATTAAACGTTACTGGGACTCGTGTGCATGTATTATGAAGTAGCACCCCAAATGTTGTATTCGTTTGCGTATCGTTTTTTGGGGGTGTTACATATACATCAAAACAGATAAGTCTAATCAATGCCAGCCGGACATGGCGGGAATACTATCACTATACAATACGACATAACAATTGATTTATCTTACTATCAGCTATAAACTAATAAACACTTGCTTGCATGATTTTTACTCTTTTTTTTGATGCAACACAAGGATACAAATGAAAGAAAATTATAGACACTTATATACAAGAGCATCCCCTCACTTGAGATCAACTATCTTCTAAACCCGATTTTCTTCAAATCCCCTTTATCATGACTCGTGACTTTCACCAGTTGAACCAAATTTAACTAGCAACTCCCCGACTATGGACTTAAAGAAACTACAAGGTAGGCTAGGAGTTTGGTGTAACGAAACAATAACATGTAATGGGTTACAAAATGAAAAAAATGGCTTAGACGGGTTTACTAAGGCTATCTTACTCTTAAAATGAGAGTAACAAAATGGGTTTCACAAAGGGGATTGACTAATCGATGTAAAGAGTCAATATACAAACATAACATAAATGGATTGGCTATTTCGGGGTAAATCCTAATATTTGCCTTTTATCCTAGCTACACCGATCACACTAAGTTACCTCGGTGCAGTGCTCATTTTGGTTGTCTCAAAAAGATATACCAAGCCAAGTTCTAAAGTTTACCACAACCACCAACACACTCATTTTTATTGATATTATTTATAAGGAGAAAACGTAAAGTCTTATCCTCGCACAATGGAATATAAAGGGTATGTGTGCTTAGTTAAGATTAAACTAGTTAAGTAATGAAAAACCGGTCAAAATTTTAAAAAATGAAACATCTTTCGCTAAAAACTAGAAAAATACAAGCAAGTATAATCAAGTAGGCATTTATTTCTAATCCTTTGATGTGTTGTAAAAGCTTAGTTTTATCGATTTTAAACCAACACGCGGGTAAAGTATAACCCACGCGTGTTGTATAATTCTATTAGGTAAGACCAGGTCGCTTACAGGGATTTGTTTATGTTCAAATAATCACAGATTTAAGACAAACAATAATAACTTTCTTAAGCAAATAGCGAATAAGGAATAACGAGTAAATTCAATAATAAAGAGACATGACTACTTGGATAGTTCATATAATTCAATAACAATGGCAATGATTTGATCTTAATTTGTTTATAATTCACAAAAGGCTTTTTTCGTCAAAAGAGCATTTTCCACAAATTATCTGTTTTAACCCAAGACTTATATTTGATTGACTAAGCAAGCGTTTCCAGTGATTAACCGAGTCACTATTACACCAAACCTATTTTGTTTATTAATAATCATAAGGGGATTCCTCCAACCAAACGATAAAGATTCATAAACAAATCTTTAAAATCATATAATACAAAATAGGTCTTTCGACCTTTATCGTTATGCATACACAATTACGATTGATAAACAAAGTTTATAAGATTTAGCATAGTAGGGTTTTAACATAAACATGGGATTAATAAGATCATAACACAAACCAAATATTATTTATTATATAAACATCTCCAAGTAGTCACAAGAGGTTTAGCCTCACATGGCTACGAAATCCTTAATAACAGAATTAAAGTAAGATAGAAATAGCAACATACAACCAATTGGAATGAAGTACGGATCACACTAGTGTCACAAGTTCACCGAGAACTTCACTAAACCAATCGTATACCCTTTATTCTAATCATATATATACCCAGCCTTCTTGATGTTATTTCTATGAAAACGATGCCCAAACAAAGGTTATTGATGACGATGATGATTGATAGTAAGTTGTTGTTGAAATGGCTGAGAGGTGTCCTCTATTTATAGGCTGAGCAGGGGTCGAAGTACGGTGCACTTTTAGAAATGTGCGGCGCACTTTTGGTACCTGGTGCCAAAGTTTCATAAATGCTTGGAGAAGTACACTGCACAATGTGGGAAAGTGCGGTGCACTTTGCTTTTGACTTATCTTTGACTTTCGAGCAGAAGTGCGGCACATAAAGTAGTAAAACCGCCGCACTTTGCCTTGTACTTGGACTTATTTCTTTGTCTTTATTTAGCTTGACTTCCTTTTAACATAAACACTTGTATCTTTAACAATTCATGCTCAGACTATCTTCAAGTGAACCTACACATATTTCATGCTATTAAGTATCAAAAGTTCATGAGAAATGCTAATAATATATACAATAACGCCATCAAAAATATGTATAATTAAGACTTTATCAAATTCCTCCACACTTAGTTGTTGCTTACCATCAAGCAATCAAAGCGAGAAAACAAGTTTCATTTATGGTGGACATGGAGATAAAATCGATCATATATTTTCACAAGTGTTTATCCGGTTTATAACTTTTCAGGCATAAACATATAACATAAGCACCTCATAGAAGGGATATATTTTTTTATTCACACAAAGTCACCCAATAGGGTTTCCATTAGTGAGATCACTCAATTCGCACATACATAATCTAGATAGCTATCATATGCTTGTACAAGACACATAAACATGATCGATGGGGTGTGAGCACCAAACAAAATCTAAAAGAGGCATAATGTGAGAATACGATGTGGGTAATACATGGGTAATAAAATGATTTCATATGCCGAGCCAAATCCTTATAATAACATATCACTTTTGCTATTTTTTTAACACAAACCAAATAACGTTGACTAAGGCTGGCACAGAACTTAATGATTGAGCATATTGCACTTGAGAATTTTTAGCACTAAAAGCGAGGGCTGCAAACTGGCAGCCTCATATGGAGATTTAATTACCTCTTATCATGCGAAATTGTCTATAAATTAACTTCACTGCAGTCTAGTAAATGATGATCAAGCACAAGTTCTAGAGCTATCAAATTATCGGCACTCTCATAAAATGTGCAACAAGTATGCATCAAAAGGCTAGAATTACCTCACAATTTTAGTGGATTATTTTGTGCTAGTTAAAATGTCAATGCGAGTAGATTTGCCTTACTAAGAAAGATACATTTTTTATCTTTTGAAAAAAAAACTATATATTAAATTCTTTATAAAATCAGTTAAAACGTGGCCAGATTACAGGGAAGCATAAAGGGAAATGCTATTTTAATTTTTCCAATTTGACTCCTCCTCCACACTTAAGTTGAACATTGCCCCCAATGTAAAAACTGATAAATATAGAAATAGGGAAAATTAAGGGAAAACGAGACTTCCCAGGGCATAAGGGACTATAGCTGCGAGATATCTATCCATAAGCGAGCGTTATTTTTTTCTTCTATTTTTGTTACCTACGAAAATAAACAAAACAAACAAAAATATGAAAAATATTTTTGGGGTTTTTGATTTTTAGCTTTTTTTCTTAGATATATTTACATGGTTCTCCTCCACACTTAAGTTAAAAGGAGAGAAAGCACGGGTTACCTCTCGAGAAGCGCTTAATTTATAGAGTCATTAGCTAGACTCCTTCTCCGATGTTTCATTCTTTGGGGAAAAGGGTGTGAGTTTCTCCCTTCGATCATTGTATCTATCTTCTTCATGATATAGCTTGAGTCTATGTCCATTAACAATAAAAGTTTTGCCATCTTTTATATACAGTTCAACATATCCGGATGGATATTGATGTTTCAGAATATATGGTCCAAGCCATCGAGATCTGAGTTTTGGTTGTTTGAATTTAAGTGGAATAACAACACTTTGTTTCCTTTTTTAAAGTCTTTTCTGATTTTTACTTTTTGATTATGCCAGACTTTGGTTCTTGCTTTATATAGACGAGAGTTTTCATATGCCTGATGGCGGAGTTTGTCTAGTTCATGAAGTCGAAACATTCTTTTCTCACCAGTTGCGATGAAATCAGGGTTACAATTTTAAAGTGCCAATATGCACGGTGTTTAATTTCAAACGACAAGTGGTAGTTTTTGCCATATAGAAGTTTATATGGTGTGGTTCCGGTCGGTGTTTTGTAAGCGATTCCAAAGGCCCATAAAGCATCATCGAGTTTTCTTGACCAAACTGGGTGATTGTGTTTCATTATTTTTTAGGATACTTTTGAGAGCTTTGTTTGTATTTTCAACTTGTCCGCTCGTTTGAGGGTGATAGGATGTAGAGAATCGATGAGTGACACCGTATCTTTTCAATACTTTCTCCATTAGTTTGTTACAGAAATGAGTTCCTTTGTCGCTTATGAGAGCTTTTGACATTCCGAAACAACAAAATAGCTTTTTAAGGAAGGTGATAACGACTCTAGCGTCGTTTTTTGGTAGAGTTTGAGCTTTAGCCCACTTGGATAAGTAATCCATAACGACTAAGATGTATTCGAACTTGTATGATTTTAGGAAGGGTCACATAAAATCTATACCCCAGATGTTAAAAACTTCGCATACCTGGATGTTATTCAATGGAATTTCATCTCTCTTGGAGATGTTTCTAGTCTTTTGACATGTGTCACATAGGTGAACTAGAGTATGAGCCTCTTTAATGATGGTAGGCTAGTAAAAGCCAGAATCTAAGACTTTTTTAGTTGTTGTTGTGGGTCCATAATGTCCACCAGTGGGTCCATGATGAGATTGATCTAGAATAGTTTGAGTTTCTTGTCTTGAGACACATCTTCTAATCATTATTATCAGGACATACTTTGAAAAGACGGGGCTCTTCCCAGAAGTAGTTCTTTAAGTCAGAAAAAAATTTATTATTCTATTGATATGTCATTCCTTTAGGTATAATGTTTCCTACCAAATAGTTTGCAAAGTCTGCGAACCATGGTATTTTTTGGTACTAATTTCCATAAGGGTTTCGTCAGGAAAGTTATCATCGATTTCATCATCTTCACTTGTCTAATCATTCTCAATTCGAGATAAGTGATATGCGGCAACATTTTCTACGCCTTTTTTATCTTTTATTTCTTTATCAAATTCTTGCAATAGATATATCCAACGTATGAGACGTGGTTTAGCATCTTGATTTTTGAATAGGTGTTTAAGAGCAGAGTGGTCGGTATAGATAACTGTTTTGGATAACACGAGATAAGGTCTGAATTTTTCAAATGAAAAACTACATCCATGAGCTCTTTTATATAATTGTATAATTTTGTTGAGCTGCATTTAGAGTTTTACTTGCAAAACAGATAAGGTGAAAATGTTTTCCATCTTTTTGTCCTAAGACTGCTCCAACTACGAATTCGCTTGCATCACACATTAGCTCAAATGAAAGATTCCAATGCGGGCTTATGATTACAGGAGTGCATGTAAGTATTTCTTTTAATGAATTGAATGCTTTGTGAATTCATCATCAAAATCGAATGGAGTATCTTTTTCAAGTAATTTTGTTAAAGGACGGGCAATTTTAGTAAAATATTTTATGAAACTTCGGTAAAATTCGGCATGTACCAAAAGCTTCTAATGCCTTTTACATTAGTGGGGGTGGAAGTTTAGATATTACATCCATTATGGATTTGTCGACTTTAAGTCCTGCTCCGAACACTTTGTGTCGAAGCACAATTCCTTCTTTGACCATGAAGTGACATTTTTCACAATTTTGGACAAGATTAGCATCTTTAAAACATTTAAGCATTTTGTCAAGATTGTTTAGACAATTTTCAAAAGAGTTTCCAAAGACAAAAAAATCGTTCATGAATACTTCTACAGATTCTTCGATCATGTCATAAAAATTGCTAACATGCACCTCTGGAAGGTAGCAGGTGCACTGAAAAGGCCAAAAGGCATTCTCCTATAAGCGTATGTTCCGAAAGGGCAGGTGAAGGTTGTTTTTTCTTGATCCATAGGATCGACCGGTATTTGGAAATATCTAGAAAAACTGTCGAGGAAACAAAGTATTTATTTCCTGCTAGTCTTTCTAACATTTGATCCATGAATGAAAACAGAAAGTGATCTTTTGCAGTTGCATCATTGAGTTTACGACAGTGGATACAAACTCGCCAACCAGTAACGATTCTAGTTGGGACAAGTTCATCTTTTTCGTTTGTGACTACTGTGATACCACCTTTCTTTGGTACACAATGGATGAGGCTTACCCAAGGGCTATCGGCGATTGGATATATTTTACCCGTATCGAGGAGCTTGATTATTTCCTTTTTAACGACTTCTTTCATATTTGGATTTAATCGTCTTTGCTTTTGAACAACTGGTTTTTTGTCATCTAGAAGCTGAATTTAATGTTTACAGAAAGACGGACATATGTTAGGAATATTTGTCGTTTTCCAAGCAAAAGCTTGTTTGTGATTTTTAAGAACTGCGATGAGTTTGTTTTTGTTTTGTTCAGAGAGTTGGGATGAAATTATTAGAGGAAGAAAAGATGTTCCTTCCAAGAATGCGTATTCTAAGTGACTAGGAAGAGGTTTGAGTTCAAGATCTGTAGGAGGTTCTTCAAGAGATATCTTGATTTTATAGTCGCTATCGAATGTGATTTGTTCGAAAGTTAATTCTTCTTCATTGATTTTAGATTTAATGTTTTCTTCTATATTTATTGCTATGAATTCATTAAATTCGGCGAAGAGTTTATCTTCGAGGGGATTTCCTTGGATAGAGTAAAAGATTTTGCTTCCTTCATCGAGTAAAGCATCAAAATCTTCTTCTAAGATTTCATCAATGACATCGATGCTAACACATGTATCGTCATTAGAATAAGAGTGTTACATTGTCGAACCAATAGAAAAGATCATACGTTCTGAACCAACTCCAAGACTGAGTTGTTTTTATTTTACAAGAATTACTGCATATGCGGTATGTAGGAAAGGTCTTCCTAAGATAAGGGGAACTTTTCTATCTTCCTCTATTTCGAGAATAACGAAATCCACAAGAAAGGTGAATTTACCAACTTCGACTAGCATATTTTCCAAAATTCCAACACGATATTGTAATGATCGGTCTGCTAATCTCACACTCATTTAGTTGGTTTGAGGGTTTTGAGAGATAATTTTTCATATAGAGAACATGGCATAAGATTAATGCTAGCGCTAAGATCGGCCAAGGTGTTGCAAGAGAAAGTATTGCTGAAAGTACATGGAATAAGGAAACTTCCAGCGTCTCCAAGTTTGGGTGGAACTTTGTTTTGAATGATAGCGGAACCTTCATCGCTAAGAAAACTGAAGATATTTATTCTAACTTATGTTTGTTGCTAACAAGTTCTTTGAGAAATTTACCATAGTTCGACATTCTTGCTAGAACATATACAAGAGGTACGTTGATTCGAACGACATGAATCATATCGAGGAATTTTCCAGATTGTGCTTCTATTTTCTCTTTCCTAAGGCGTTGAGGATATGAGATTCTTGGTTTGTATGAATTAGGAACAGGTGCTTCTTTGTTTGTTTTTGGTGTTTGCGGTTGAGGTGGTGGTTCTTCATCTTCATCATCACTATTGAGATCAATAGGAGCATGAGAATCTTTCTGGTTTTAAGAATCATTTAGATTGGTGGGTGGCTCATAGGATCTACCACTTCTTCTGGATACGACATTCACGTGCTCGTTTTGAGCTTGAGATGGTTGGTATGTTTTAGGTGAACTTCCTCTAGGGTTGGTTGGGTATTGCTTGGAAGGGATCCAGAAGGTCGAATAGATTGGTTGTCAGCTAGTTTGTCGAATTTTTCTTCTAAGTTCTAGATTGAGGCTTAGTGGTCTTTGGTTGTTGCTTCTAATTTGGTTTTGAGATCCATGGATGTTTCTTTAACAAAAAGATTAGCATATTATTGAGCTTTTATAAAATCGCTTAATTGTTTTTGGAGGTCTGGTTTATCATCAGTGTTTGGTCTATGGTAGTCTCGGTTGTAATCAGACTTTTCGCTTAAACGCCAATTATCCACGATTTGAATCACAGTCGCGATAATCATTGTAAAATAGGTATGTCAAAACGTTTTCATGCATTTCGCTTCTTCTTCACGAGACATGGGTGTGTCATCATCGTTGCAATCTACGGTTGAGTGATTACCTCCGCAGTTATTGCATTCGATACGAGATTTCATTTCTTTATACTAACCATCCATTTTTATGGCCATGGCATCCATTCTTGCCATAATTTTGTCAGTATCATAATTACTACTGCCTTCATTGGTGAAAGCTATGGTTTAACGAACAGGAGTTTTAGGTTTTTGGTTTTTAGCCCAGTTAAGTTTTAGTAGGACTTTGTCTTTGACAGGTTGATAAGCTTGATTCGGGGTTTTATAAAGAAAGATACCTCCTGACGTAGCATCTAAGGCTTCTTGAGTTGTTTCATCAAGACCATGACAAAAGATTTTGATTATATTGCCTTTTGTTAGACCGTGTCCATGGCAATTTCTGAGTAATTCCCTCATTCGAAGCCATGCATCAGTTAGAGTCTCACGTTCGTGTTGAGAAAAATCCTCGAATTTCTCCGAGAAGTCAGTTGAATAGAGCTGGGAGGAAAATCTGCTTATAAAAGCGGTTCGAAGCTCATCCCAAGATTCAATGGTTCCTTCGTCAAGTTTATCCAACCAAGTTTTTGCTTCACACGTGAGTAATAGGGGAAACATCATAAGTCGGACGGCTTCGGTTACGGTTGCTCTGTATTTGAACATGTCACATACACCAATAAATTCGTGAATGTGTTTATGAGGATTAGTTTTATTGCGACCATCAAATTGGTTTCCTTTAAGAAGGGTCAAATGATTACCTTTGATTGCAATTTCATTAGCAGTTGCGGGTATTATGATTGCCGGACCGGGAGTCGGGGCGACAATACGGTCAGCTGCCCACATGGGTTCATCGCCGGGATTAGCCACGGGATCGTAGAATTCAATAAGTTTAAGGAACAATAAGAAATGAGTGGTATCAAGGATAGGTGGGTATATTTCTCTAGGGTTTTCGGGTCATTCGTCCGTTTGTTCGATCGGGACTCTTTTGTTTCATCGAAGTCTTCAGTTTAAGATTCTTTCAGGTTCGGCTAATGATGTGAGAAGTTTAGTATCGGAAGAACGCGTATGCATCCAAATTAAACTGCTTAGGAGGGGTACGGTAAGAGAGCAAAATTCGGATCGAAAGAAACGAATTTTGTTTTCTGAGCAGATAAGTGCGACACACAAAGGAATTTGTACGGCGTACTTGGTTCAAATTTTATAAAATTTTATAAAAACAGATGCGGAATTTATAAAACTTATTTTTGACTTTTAATTCAAAGAAAAGTATGACGTTTTAAGACAAAAACATTACAAAGTGGGTAAGTACGACCTACTTAATAAATATTGCGTCGGGTTCGTAATCTATGATTGGGAGGTTTTTGTTCTGGGTGGTTTATGAAGATTCTGGGTGGATTTTTGTGGTTCGTTGATTGTGTCGTCGTGTAGGTTGTTATTTTATTCAAGTTTTACATTTATATTTTGCCGACTTTACCTAAAATAACACTTTAACGGGCAGTGTACCCGATCAGATGTAGCTTCGTTGGTAAGTAGGGTGTCGATCACTAAGAGCGAGAACGAAATCTTTTATTCTACTAATATTTTGGTTAACTAAACTAAGTTAAATTAAACTATGTTAATTCTATTCTATGTTAAACCTATGCTAAACCTATGTTAATCCTAATTCTAACGGATAAAGGGGGTTTCAGTTTGAGAGACTGGCACAGGTTTTGTGGTAACTTAGATCAATTTAAAACACAATAACACACGCAAGCAGATAGACAAAAGATAGAAGAGCCATCTAGCCAAATATAAGAAAACTGTATTAACCATAATTATTCCAATTAAAACGTTGGTTTGTTTATTTAGTGCAATGAGTGCTTATCTCGAGGCGGCATATCATTCCAAGATTTAGGCGGGACTTCTTCCTAAAACCTAGACACGTAGAATTCTGCATTAATTAAACGCATCCACATAAAGCATTCTATTTGCTGATTATAATCTATCTTAAGAGATTAATAATGGTGATCTTATTAAACCCTAGCTCATAGAGACTTTACCCACTTACTGATTAATGGAAATTTATATTCTAGTAATCCACTATCCAAGTCTTTACCAAAGGAATCAGTACGTTATTTGTTGATCCTAGGTCACCTGCTAGTCCAACTTGTTTACATATCCCAAAGGTAAAGATATGGCATTAATTGTGATCCCATTGATCTAAATATATAAATCACTGTATAGAGAGTCATCCCGGCATCTAGCTAACTTGGTCGGTATCACTAGATCCAATTGAATGACATGTCACTTACAAAATCACGTAAACAAGTATGAATTGATAAACATAAACAAGCAATCAATGATAAATTAAGCAATTAGTATAAACAAACCAAACATTCAAATCTTCACAATCATGGCTAATACCCAAGGGTATTAGCCCTTAATCATCATAATCAATACAAAAGTAATAATTCAACCAAGGTAAACTAACCGAGTTAAAGAATGATACCAAAAATCGAACGGTTACTAGGGTATAGGAGATTACAAGGTGTTTCCTACGGAATTAGTAGCTTTGCTTGACCTCTTCTGCTCTTCTTATCTTTTGAAAATCAAATTTTATGGTTAGGGTATCGAAAATATGATCAAACATACATAAAACTCATTTTTAGGTCTTCTATTTATAGTGTCTGGAATTTGGTCGATACGGCATATCGAGAGAGTTGGATATGGCATATTGGGGGTTTCTTAGAGTAGGGACCACGTTTGATATCTTCCAGGATATTTTACTACTATATTGTGAATATGGCATATAGATGTCTCCTGTATACGGCGTATTAGACTTTGTTTCTTCGTGGTTTCTTGTGAAGTGCAGGCATAGATACGCTGTATCTTCCTTGATGGATACGGCATATTGAATGTCAAAACAATTTTCTTCAAATGTCTTCGTTTAAGCTCCAGAATGCGTGCCTTTTAGCTAATCTTTACAAAGTACTCCATAATTACTGCAACTCTTAAATAAAAATGATTAAGTACCAATTCTTGCAATAATTATATAGAATAGTTTATTTACATGGGATAAATGATGATATAAAAGTGACGTTATTTGATGTCATCAAATATCCCCCCACTTGAATCCAACTTGTCCTCAAGTAGCCTTTAGAAATTTATGAAAATGTATCCCTAAGGATTTATCCGTTAAGCATTTATTTGATTAATTGCTAGTACACAACAAAACACCTCATGAAATAGGAAGATGAAAACACTCAAATCACTCAACTAATCTATGTGGTAACATGTAACTAATTTGCTCAATTGTTTGGTCATGATGAGTATTCTATCATAAGCTTGGTAAGGATACACATATCCACCACTAGAGCTAAGGATTAACAAGTTTATAAAGGTAAATTGGGTTTATTTATAATGCTTAAAGGGTTTATTCACTTTTTCTAGTCTCTACCGATACCAATATTCCAGAAAATGTGACAAAGACCATACAGACACACCAATAACGATAGGATAGACACATATGACTGCATTCAAACCTTAACTCGAATAAGTTAAAGAGTAAGACTAGTAGTCTTTACCAAAAGTCGTAAACCAGCAAGGGAGATAAAACCACATATACACATCCATAACAATGAAATAGACATACATGATTGCATTCAATTCTCTCACTCGAGTAAAACCAAGGGTTAGGACGAAAAGTGATATAGGGTATGAATCTTCTAATCTTTCAGCAAAAAGTAATAAACCAACAAGGCGGACAAAATCACACATACATGGCCGTAACGACAGAATAAACACATGTGATTGCTATAACACCCCGTGTTTTAGGGTCATTTGCGACGTCAATAGGTTCGTTATTTATTTTTAGTGCTGTACGCGTTTGCTTGTAATTTTAAAGCGTTAAGTTAAATCACGTAAGCTAAAAATTATCATTCAAAGTAAACAGGCATCAAACAATTAAATGTTTACATCAAGCAAGTGTTAAGTAATTATTTTGAGGATAATTATTAACTTTGTTCATTGTATTTTTATTGGTTGCGTAAAGTGATTACGTTTCGCGATAAAATACGTTTAGGCATTCCCGGAACCACCAAAACTTTTATACGCTTCAACAAATACCCACTTTTATACCCAATACATAAAAGTTACAAAAATATATCATATATGAGCTCACATGGCCGGATTTAATGTGATAGATACAAAGAAATATCTATAAGTCTTGCAAGTTGCATAGTACTTCACCAACTAATAAGACCATGAGACTTTACAAGCAAAGACCCATACCATGACCATAAGGACTTCCTAGATTTCCTCATCTTTGTCTCAAGACTTCATGTACACCTTTTTGACTAACTCATATCTTATAAGTCTTGCAACTAGGAGAGATAACAACACACAACACAAAACACTTGATAAAAATCAAACTATCCTCCCTTTTGGCTCTTAAAAACCCACGGCATCAACACCCCTTTATACACAATCCATAGTTTGATTTTACAAGACCATACACACATTCATACATCATTCCTATGATAACCTAAGGTGTTTGCAAGGGTTGGTTAAAGGTTTACAAGTATTGAAGCAAGTTTTGCAAGATTAGGGTTTTCTAAGAAAACTAGGGTTTTCAAGTGTGCAAGCTTGGGTTTAAAGTCTAAACAAGGGTTTAGCACGTATTTCTCATCATCATCATTCATCATAAGGTTATCTAAAAGCCTTTATCTTTTCATTTCATGAGTTTTTATGCATATGTTAGTTCTTTATAGCAAGAATCACCATTTAGGACTTTTGAACATGTAAAAAGAGTTTTTACTTGTGATCATTGTTTTGTACACTTGTACATATGTTATGATGTTAATGATATCATGTTAAAATGGATATAAAAGTATTGTACCATGTTGATTTAGTGTAAAAATGTATATGTACAAATTAGGGTTTCTAAAAGTTACTTAATAAGTTTCAAGTAAAAGTGTGGCAAAAGACTTGTTAATCTTTTTCATGGACTTTTATTCAAGTTATATGGAAGCTAAAATGATGTTATAATGGAAGTATAACTCTTGTACACTTTTGATTAATGTATAAAAGGTTCATGTATAAACTAGTACATAAAGTATACTTATGAAAGTTACTAGATAAATAAGTGTGTACACAAATGGGTCTTGTGATTTCTTGGACATTTTTGGACAAATTATGGACCAATGGACATTATATTATGTATGACATATGATATAAAGACTTGTAAAGAAGTTGTGGTAATTTACTTGGTTGAAAAGTATATAAAACAAGTTATATAAATAAGTATACACATGGATTTTAAAAAGGGCTATTTGGATTCGAATCCAAGACAGTGGGTTTTACATTTAGAAAGATAGTACACCTCATGACGATTCTAAAAAGGTAAGAAACTCAAAAAACGGATTAATAACGAGAAAGATACGATAAAAATACGATTTACGTTAATACCAGTTTTATAAAATAAACTTTATAAAAGCAAGTTATAAAATACTTCTAAAACAGAAGGTTTAGTATTTTTCACAAATTGTACATATTTTTAGGATTCCAAAATGATAAGAATCTTAATTTTTCAATTAATAACGAAGAAGTTATGAATTTCGCAAGTTTATATACTTAAAAAGTATAAAAATACTTTTATAAAAATATTTTTATAAAAGTTAATGTTCATCTCAGGAATATTTATGTTTGTAAACCTCATAAATAAATAGAGATTTCAATTACGAGAATGTGCTCGAAAGAATCACTAAAAACAGAGCTAAAACGAATAAAATACGGCGTTTACGATAATTAAAATTTATAAAAGTAATTTATAAACTATGAACAGTAAAAATTACAATTCATCTGCAGACCCAAAATTATAAAATGTGATCATTTTGATACTCCTATTAATTACAAAGACGTGCTCGAAGGAATCGCTAAAATCGGGTTTAAAACGAATAAGTTATTACATTTACGGGTTTTTACAATTACTAAATTTATATAAATAAATTTATAACTGATGTGAACAGTAAAAGTATTGTTCATCAGTGGACGCAAAACCTAAAAATGTCATATTTTGATACATCGTCTTAATACGAAAGCGTGGACATAAGAAACGCAAGAAACGGACTTGAAACGTGAAAGTTAGGTCATTTTCACTAAAGGTATATTTATAAACGTTTTAACTTTATAAATATGATTTTACAAACGCGATTAGATGGTGATGTAGCTATATAGAATTATATATGGTAGTAGTTATTTGAAATGCGTAGTGCTTATACGACCTATGTTTGATTAGGTTGCTTTCGGTTGTTACCGTGACGCATTGTCTGTGAATTATTTGATATACGGAACTCAAGGTGAGTTCATAGCCCCATGTTTTAAATGATTTTGATTTATAAGTTTTTGGGGTGAGAAACATGCGATGTTTTATACTTTGGACACAAGTGGTAAATTTTATATTATGATTACGTGTTGCCTAAGTAGCGATAACCCAAGTTGAGCCCATTATCATGAACTGGTTAATTACCTGGAGGGTAAGCGCGAATGTTATGAATAGATCTATTTGGGATTGACATCCCCGTTCGGGTGAGTCATGCTCACTGTGCCGGTATGCCGGATAACGAACGTATACCATGTCGGACTGGGGATGTTGCGGGTTAGAACATCCATACGGGCATTGTGGGCAATTTTACATTGCAATATATTGTCGAGCTTCAGTGTCATGAGCTTAGGGCGAACGTAATTGCATTTATGTGATGTCTGCATCTGTTGCATTATCATACAAATGGGTGATCTTGTGGTCCTGCATTATACGATTTATTAAACCTATGAATTCACCAACATTATTGTTGACGTTTTAAAGCAATGTTTTTCAGGAGGTCAATAGGCACGAGGTGCTGGGATACATTGGTGATTATATGTTTTGGGATATCATGCTAAAGATTTGGTTGCATATGTTTTTGGGAAAATGTGTTATGAACTAGTATCTTTGTACTATTAATGTCGAACAAGTTAAGCTTCGGGCTTTTTGTAACAGATATTTGCTAAAATCCAATGTATCCGTTTTTACGACTTTTAATGGTCGTTCTATATATATCTTGTGTTGTTGATCTATGAAGTAACACGCCCCCTGACTCATATTCCGCTGCGAGCCATTTTGGGGGTGTTACAGATTGGTATCAAGAGCCAAGGTTATAGAGAACCAGGTCAAAAATGTTTTGCTGGACTATAACCGTTTTCAAAACATTGCTTTAGTGCAAAAGGGGTTGCACGGGATATACATGCATACATACATGCATATACTAGTTGCTGCATTAGTTGGTTAGACTAGATGCATTCATGATTGATATACGTGTTATAATATAATATGTATATTACTATAAGGGTCTTATACTAAATACTTATGTAAGCTACTTTTTGATTTTCAGATATTATAATGTCGGATTCAGAAGATTCCATAGTCACGTACACGCGGGTGTCGAGTCCATTTGAGGATTCATCAGATGTGGGCTCATCAGGAGTCGATGGACCACCTGTGATGCCAGAGGACCCGTATGCTTACATAGTAGCTGCTTATCAGGCTCCACCATCGCCTGACTACATGTCTGGCCCCGAGGAGCCGCAGTCACCACCCCCACTGGACTTTGTTCCTGAGTCGATGTACCCTGAGTACATGCCACTGGAGGATGAGATATTCCCGGCCGAGAAGCAGCCACTGCCTGCTGCTGCCTCACCTATTGCAGATTCACCAGGATATGTTCCCCAGTCTGATCCGGAGGAGGAGCCGGAGGCTGATGATGATGAGGATCCGAAGGAGGATCCAGCTGACTATCCCGCTGACCATGATGATGAGGAGGAGGAGGAGCCTTCCAGAGATGATGTCGATGATGAAGACGAGGACGAGGATGAGGATGAGTAGGAGGAGGAGGAGCACCCAGCTCCGGCCGACTCTGTCCTACCTATACACCGTATGACTGCCAGGATATCTATCCGGGATGAGCCATCCATATCACTTCCTCCTAGAGAAGAGGTCGAGTGACTTCTTGCCTTAACCACTCCACCACCATCACCACTTACTCCACTATCATCTCCATTACCACAGATACCATCTCCCCCACTCCCAGCATTACCACCAGCATTTGTATTACCTGCATTACCACCTGCTAACCCTACTCATCCATTGGGTTACAGGGCTGCTATGATCCAGCTGAGTGCTAAGACACCATCCACTTCTCATCCATTACCACTACCTACTTCATCACCACCTTTGTAGATACTATCTTCTGACCGCAGGGCAGATAGACCCAAGATTACACTACCACCTTAGAAGAGGTTAGGTATTGATCTTGGTCCGAGATGCGAGGTGGGAGAGAGTTCAGCTGCTACTGCCGCTAGACCGATTAGAGGTCGTAGGGCAGACTATAGGTTTATCGATACTGTGGATGCTGAGATCAGTCGACGAAGAGCCAAGGAGGTCGGCTATAGGATTAGAGATGCTTGGGTAGACCCGAGAGATGCTACTGAGAAGGTAGCACTGACGACCCTTGAGGGGGTCAACACTAGGGTGACTGAGCTGGCTGCAGTTCAGGAGCAGGACACCTAGGACATCTATGGTGTGATAGAGGATACTCAGGGTAGGCAGACCCAGATATATTAGAGAGTTGAGACATTGGTTGATGATAGTCAGCACCACTATGAGACTACACGACTACTAGATCAGGAGGCTCTGGTTTCTCGGGAGGCATCGGGGACGCTCCATGGAGGTTAGCTATATGGCACATTCAGAGATTATGGCATTACGCTCTATAGTGATGAGTCAGTAGACAGTGATCTCACAGCTGCAGGCAGCTGACCGTAGGAGTCGGATTGTGACCTCAGAGATTCTACAGGCAGACCACATGAGGCAGGCAGAGATTGCAGCATTATGGACATTTGACCATACCCGACAGGAGCAGCTTGTGCAGACTTTGACATTGATGTAGTCATTACAGGGACATGTAACCACTCTACAAGGATAGGTGATAGCACTGCAGGGACAGTAGGGACCCTCTGGAGGTCCAACACAGCCAGTTGCACTAGAGGAGGCCGGTAGTAGTTCATAGATCAGGATATGGCTAATTGTTTTGTATATAGCCTACTAAGTGTTACGGGTGACTCCCGGCTAGTAGGGCTCTAGGTTTATGTTATATTCGTAGCTATCTTTTGTAAGCCGGCTAAGTATTATGGGTTTTATACCCAGCTAGCATGGTAGTAGGATTTGTATTTTCATTTCTTGTATCTAGAAATCGTGTGTGTTTTCCATGTATATGTAGAATGGTGGTATTATGTCAGGAATGTAATATGTTTTGGTTGTAATCGAATTTGTGTGAATGAATGTCGATTTATCTATACCAGTGTTGAACTCAGTTCAGTTATATATTTCACTGTGGGATGTGATCTTGTTTTATTTATTGTGTATATGTCATGTCATGGTTAAGATTTTATGAAATCTAACGGGTGTTATACTTTTTTGTGATTGAAGAAATTGGCACCGAAAAGAACCACGAGGGTTAGACCAGCCCCAGAAACAACAACTACTACCACATTTGTCACCAATTCCCAGCTTCAGGCAATGATTGACCAAGGTGTCACTGCTGCACTAGCAACACGTGATGCAAATAGAGCTGGCGATGACAGCCATACTTTGGGAACGGGTGTCAAGAGGGTTGAACGTGTTGCTCGAGAATGCACTTACCAGGACTTTATGAAGTGTCAACCTCTGTATTTCAAAGGCACTGGGGGAGTTGTTGAACTAACTCAATGATTTGCAAGGATGGAGACTGTGTTTCGCATAAGCCACTGCTCGGTGGAGAATCAGATCAAGTTTTCTACTTGTACTCTTTTAGCAGGTGCTCTGACGTGGTGGAATTCCCACGTTAGGATTGTTGGTCATGATGCTACTTATGTGATGACTTGGACAGAACTAAAAAAGAAAATGGATGACAAGTATTGCCCGAGAAATAAAATGAGGATGGAAGAAGCTTAACGCTGAGTTATGAATTTGGATGTAACAAGGAAACGATGTAGATAAGGTACAACCAATGTTTCCAGGAGCTGGCTTTGCTGTGTGTTCGAATGTTTCCAGAAGAGTCTGATAAAGTTGAAAGGTATGTCGGTGGGTTGCCCAACATGATTCATGGGAGTGTTGTGGCATCGAAACCAAAAACCATGCAGGAAGCCACTGAAATGGAAACTGAGCTAATGGATAAGAAAATCCGTACTCTTGCTGAAAGACAGGCTGCAAACAAGAGGAAGTTTGAAGACACTTCCCGAAAACAGCCAAACCAATACAAGCAACCTTCTAAAAGAAAAAAATGGGGCAAGGGCATACGCTGCACGGCACCCCATCTGGGATAGGAAACCGTACGGAGGATGCTAAAACCTATGTGACCCAAATGCAATTACAAACCACTGACGGTCCATGCACCCAAAGATGCTTACATGTGCAACAAGGTTGGCCACTGTGCCTCGTGGACTTAAGAGCACTACAAAATGCCAATGTTGCCAACAACCAGAGGGGTACTGGGACGGGTCAGAAGTCTACTTGTCATGAGTGCGGGGTACAAGAACATTTCAGAAGGTATTGTCTAAAGTTGAACAACAACAATAACAACAACAACAACAAAAACTGTGGTAACCAAGTTGGGACTAGAAATGCTCAAGCAAAGGTGTATGCTGTGGGTAATGCAGGGACAAACTCGGACGTGAACATCGTTACGAGTACGTTCCTCCTCAATAATTGTTATGATTCTGTTTTATTTAATATTTAGGTACGATAGTAGAAGTCTTTGTATAAATGATTTAGCTCTCAAATTGATTAAATTGCACGACATGTCGTAGCAATTGATTATGCTCATAGAAATTAGCTTGATGGTAGAATAATTGGCGTTAATACTATCATTCGGAGTTGCACTCTAAATTTTCTGAACCACCCTTTCAACATCGATTTAATGCCAGTGGAGATGGGTAGTTTTGACGTTATAATCGGCATGGACTGGTTGTCAAAATATCAGGCCGTCATTGTTTGTGCGGATAAGATTGTTCGCATTCCCTGGGGAAGAGAAACTTTGATCTTTCATGGTAACGGGAGTAACCGGGAACACGAGACTCGATTAAACATCATCTCGTGCACGAAGACGCAGAAGTATATGCTAAAGGGATGTCAGGTCTTTTTGGCACAGTGTTACTACAAAGAGCGGAAGACAAGTAGAAGAAGAAGCGACTTGATAATGTACCGATCGTTCAGGATTTTCTAAAGTATTTCCTAAGGACTTGCCCGGGTCTTCCTCCGACTCGTCAAGTGGAATTCCAAATTGATTTGATACCCGGTGCTGCACCTGTAGCACGGGCACCTTACCGATTGGCGCCTTCTGAGATGAAAGAGTTGTCGGAGCAACTGAAAGAACTGTCCGACAAGGGTTTTATAAGGCCCAGTTCCTCACCTTGGGGAGCTCCGGTCTTGTTTGTCAAGAAGAAGGATGGATCATTCCGGATGTGCATTGATTACCGGGAATTAAACAAGCTGACAGTGAAGAATCGTTATCCACTTCCAAGGATTGACGATTTATTTGATCAACTCCAAGGATCCAGTGTTTATTCGAAGATAGACTTGCGATCTGGTTATCATCAACTTAGAGTACGGGAAGGGGATATTCCGAAGACGGCATTCAGGACTCGGTACGGTCATTATGAGTTCCAAGTGATGCCATTTGGCTTGACTAACGCACCGGCGGTATTTATGGACCTCATGAACCGCGTGTGCAAGCCATATCTGGATAAATTTGTGATTGTATTTATCGACGATATCCTCATCTACTCGAAGAACAAGAAAGAGCATGAAGAACATCTTAGGACGATTCTAGAATTGCTTAAGAAGGAGGAGTTGTACGCTAAGTTCTCCAAATGTGAATTTTGGATTCCTAAGGTGCAATTTCTCGGTCACGTGATTAATAGTGAAGGCATTCATGTGGATCCCGCTAAGATCGAATCCATTAAGGATTGGGTGTCTCCTAAGTCACCAACGGAGATTCGTCAATTCTTAGGTCTTGCTGGGTATTATAGAAGATTTATTGAAGGGTTTTCGAAGATCGCCAAACCAATGACCAAGCTTACTCAGAAGAAGGTCAAGTTTGTTTGGGGCGACAAACAAGAAGCAGCGTTTCAAACATTGAAACAGAAGTTGTGTAGTGCACCAATTCTGGCTTTACCAGAAGGAAGTGAAGATTTTGTCGCATACTGCGATGCTTCCATCAAAGGTTTAGGCGTTGTGCTGATGCAGAGGGATAAAGTGATTGCTTATGCATCACGCCAACTGAAGATACATGAGAAAAATTATACGACTCATGATTTGGAACTTGGAGCAGTAGTGTTCGCTCTCAAAATCTGGAGGCACTATCTGTACGGAACCAAGTGTACGGTGTTCACTGATCATAAGAGTTTGCAACATATTCTTAATCAGAAGGAGTTGAACATGAGGCAACGTCGTTGGTTAGAGTTGCTCAGTGATTACGATTGTGAGATTCGTTATCACCCGGGAAAGGCAAATGTGGTTGCTGATGCTTTGAGCAGGAAAGAACGAATTAAACCATTAAGAGTTCGAGCCTTAGTCATGACTATTGGCTTGGATCTTCCTAAGCAAATCTTGAATGCTCAGACTGAAGCAAGGAAACCGGAGAATATTAAGAATGAAGATGTTGGAGGTATGCTGGTTGAAAATTCAAAGGATCTAGAAAAGTCCAAAACGGAAAAGTTGGAACCCCGTGCGGATGGAACTCTATGCTTCAATGGCAGGAGTTGGTTACTATGTTATGGAGATTTAAGGATCGTGATCATGCACGAGTCCCACAAATCAAAATACTCTATTCATCCGGGCTCTGATAAGATGTACCAAGACATAAAGAAACTATATTGGTGGCCCAATATGAAAGCAAACATCGCCACCTATGTTAGCAAGTGCCTGACCTGTGCTAAGGTCAAAGCTGAACATCAAAGACCATCAGGATTGTTGGTACAACCTGAAATACCTCAATGGAAGTGGGACAACATCACTATGGATTTTGTCACAAAGCTTCTTAAGTCGTCGCAAGGTTACGATACCATTTGGGTGATTGTTGATCGACTCACCAAGTCTGCAATCTTTGTACCGATGAGAGAAAATGATCCCCTAGAGAAACTGGCAAGGATGTACCTAAAGGAGGTAGTCACGAGACATGGAATCCATGTCTCAATTATTTGTGATCGTGACCCTCGGTTCGCATCGCATTTTTGGAGGTCACTTCAAAAGGCTTTGTGTACTAGCTTGGCCATGACTACGGCGTATCATCCAAAGACCGACGGACAGAGCGAGAGGACCATTCAAACTTTCGAGGATATGCTACAGGCTTGCGTGATCGACTTTGGAAAAGGTTGGGTTAACCATTTGTCGTTAGTTAAATTTTCATATAACAATATCTATCATGATAGTATTAAGGCAGCACCATTTGAAGCACTGTATGGTAGAAAATGCCGTTCACCTGTTTGTTAGGATGAAGTCAGAGAGGTTCAACTCACTAGTCCAGAGATAGTGCAAGAAACTACAGAGAAGATTGTTCAGATCAAGCAGAGGATTCAAGTTGCTCGTGATTGTCAAAAGAGTTATGCAGATTTAAAGCATAAGCAGATGGAATTTCAAATTGAGGATAAGGTTATGCTTAAGGTTTCGCCTTGGAAAGGGGTTGTACGTTTTGGCAAACGGAGGAAGTTAAACCCTAGATATGTCGGACCTTTCAAGGTGATAGAAAGGGTTGGATCCGTTGCCTACAAGCTTGAGCTTTTGGAGGAGCTGAGCAGGGTTCATAATACATTCCATGTGTCTAATCTGAAAAAGTGTTATGCCGATGAACCTTTAGCCGTTCCTTTGGATGGGCTACACTTTGATGACAAGCTTCAGTTTATTGAGAAACCTGTAGAGATTATGGATTATAAGGTCAAACGGTTGAGGAAAAGCCGTGTACTAATTGTCAAGGTTCGATGGAACTCCAGGAGAGGTCCTGAGTTCACATGGGAGCGTGAAGATCAATTCAAGAAGAAATATCCACACCTCTTCACCAAGACCGCACCGTCGTCAAGTGCCGCATTGTAAGCCTTGAGGACAAGGCTTGTTTAACATGGGAAGACTATAACACCCCATGTTTTAGGGTTATATGCGATGTCAATAGGTTCGTTATTTATTTTTAGTGTTGTACGCGTTTGCTTGTAATTTTAAAGCGTTAAGTTAAATCGCGTAAGCTAAAAATTATCGTTCAAAGTAAACAGGCATCAAACAATTAAATGTTTACATCAAGCAAGTGTTAAGTAATTAGTTTGAGGATAATTATTAACTTTGTTCATTGTATTTTTATTGGTTGTGTAAAGTGATTAAGTTTTGCGATAAAATACGTTTAGGCATTCCTGGAACCATCAAAACCTTTATACGCTTCAACAAATACCCACTTTTATACCCAATACATAAAAGTTATAAAAATATATCATGTATATACATCTATGGCTGAATTTGGTCTTATGGATACAAGAAATATTTCAAAAATCTTACCACCTGCAATGTACTTCACCAACTAAAGACTATGAGACTTTTTACAAGCAAAAACCCATACCATGACCATAAGGACTTCCTAGATTTCCTCATCTTGTCTTAAGACTTTCATATGCACCTTTTTTACTAGTCTTGTATGCATATAATTCAAGTATACCAAGAGAGATAAACATACACTTCAACACTTAGCAAAAAAATCAAATTTTCTCTCTTATTTTGTCTTAAAAAACCCACGACATCAACACCCCTTTATACATAATCCATAGTTTGATTTTACCAGACCATACACACATTCATACATCATTCCTATGATAACCTAAGGTGTTTGCAAGGGTTGGTTAAAGGTTTACAAGTATTGAAGCAAGTTTTGCAAGATTAGGGTTTTCAAGTGTGCAAGCTTGGGTTTAAAGTCTAAACAAGGGTTTAGCACATATTTCTCATCATCATCATTCATCATAAGGTTATCTAAAATCATTTATCTTTTCATTTCATAAGTTTTTATGCATATGTTAGTTCTTTATAGCAAGAATCACCATTTAGGACTTTTGAACATATAAAAAGAGTTTTTACTTGTGATCATTGTTTTGTACACTTGTACATATGTTATGATGTTAATGATATCATGTTAAAATGGATATAAAAGTATTGTACCATGTTGATTTAGTGTAAAAATGTATATGTACAAATTAGGGTTTCTAAAAGTTACTTAATAAGTTTCAAGTAAAAGTGTGGCAAAAGACTTGTTAATCTTTTTCATGGACTTTTATTCAAGTTATATGGAAGCTAAAATGATGTTATAATGGAAGTATAACTCTTGTACACTTTTGATTAATGTATAAAAGGTTCATGTATAAACTAGTACATAAAGTATACTTATGAAAGTTACTAGATAAATAAGTGTGTACACAAATGGGTCTTGTGATTTCTTGGACATTTTTGGACAAATTATGGACCAATGGACATTATATTATGTATGACATATGATATAAAGACTTGTAAAGAAGTTGTGGTAATTTACTTGGTTGAAAAGTATATAAAACAAGTTATATAAATAAGTATACACATGGATTTTAAAAAGGGCTGTTTGGATTCGAATC
Source organism: Tanacetum coccineum (assembly GCA_026074375.1). Lineage (NCBI taxonomy): Eukaryota > Viridiplantae > Streptophyta > Magnoliopsida > Asterales > Asteraceae > Tanacetum > Tanacetum coccineum. The sequence goes on along the minus strand of BQNB010000004.1, from coordinate 217,508 downwards.
CAAGACAGTGGGTTTTACATTTAGAAAGATAACACACCTCACAACGATTCCAAAAAGATAAGAAACTCGAAAAACGGATTAATAACGAAAAAGATACGCTAATTACGAGTTATACGTTAATTAAACAGGTTTATAAAATAACTTTTATAAAAATTATACAAAACAAAAAGTTTGATGTTTTTAATTGATTATATACATTTCTAGGATTCTAAAATGATAAGAATCGTAATTTTTGATTAAAAACGAAGAAGTTATGAATTACGCGAGTTTATATACTTAAAATGTATAAAAATACTTTTATAAAACCATTTTTATAAAAGTTACTGTTCATGACAGAAACATTTATTTTTGTAAACCTCATAAATAAATATAACTTTCAATTACAAGAACGTGCTCGAAAGAATCGCTAAAAACGGAGCTATAACGAATAAAATACGACGTTTACGGGTTTTACGATAACTAAAACTATAAAAATAACTTTATAACTGGTGTGAACAGTAAAAAGTACTGTTCATCAGGGGACTAAAAATATGAAAATGTCAAATTATGATAACTCGTCCTAATACGAAAGCGTGGGCATAAGAAACGTCAAAATCGGGCTTAAAACGCGAAAGTTACGCCAGTTTTACTACAACGGAAATTATAAACGTTTTAACTTATTAAACACAATTTTACCAAAACAATTAGATGGTGATTAGCTATATAGAATGATATATGTGGCATTAGTTAGTCAAGGTGCTTAGTACTTATACGGCCTATATTAATTTAGGTTGCATTCCGTCATTCTTGAAGTGAATGTTAGGTCATTTTTACTAAAAGGTATATTATAAACGTTTTAAATTTATAATTTATGATTTTTAGAAACGCGATTAGATGGTGATGTAGCTATATAGAATTATATATGGTAGTAGTTATTTGAAATGCGTAGTGCTTATACGACCTATGTTTGATTAGGTTGCTTTCGGTTGTTACCGTGACGCATTGTCTGTGAATTATTTGATATACGGAACTCAAGGTGAGTTCATAGCCCCATGTTTTAAATGATTTTGATTTATAAGTTTTTGGGGTGAGAAACATGCGATGTTTTATACTTTGGACACAAGTGGTAAATTTTATATTATGATTACGTGTTTCCTAAGTAGCGATAACCCAAGTTGAGCCCATTATCATGAAATGGTTAATTACCTGGAGGGTAAGCACGAATGTTATGAATAGATCTATTTGGGATTGACATCCCCGTTCGGGTGAGTCATGCTCACTGTGCCGGTATGCCGGATAACGAACGTATACCATGTCGGACTGGGGATGTTGCGTGTTAGAACATCCATACAGGCATTTTGGGCAATTTTACATTGCAATATATTGTCGAGCTTCAGTGTCATGGGCTTAGGGCGAATGTAATTGCATTTATGTGATGTCTGCATCTGTTGCGTTATCATACAAATGGGTGATCTTGTGGTCCTACATTATATGATTTATTAAACTTTTGAATTCACCAACATTATTGTTGACATTTTGAAGCAATGTTTTTAGGAGGTCAATAGGCACGAGGTGCTGGGATACATAAGTGATTATATGTTTTGGGATATCATGCTAAAGATTTGGTTGCATATGTTTTTGGGGAAATGTGTTATGAACTATTATCTTTGTATAATTAATGTCGAACAAGTTAAGCTTCGGGCTTTTTGTAACAGATATTTGCTAAAATCCAATGTATCCGTTTTTACGACTTTTAATGGTCGTTCTATATATATCTTGTGTTGTTGATCTATGAAGTAACACGCCCCCTGACTCATATTCCGCTGCAAGCCATTTTAGGTGTGTTACAGATTGGTATCAGAGCCAAGGTTATAGAGAACCAGGTCAAATATGTTTTGCTGGACTATAACTGTTTTCAAAACATTGCTTTAGTGCAAAAGGGGTTGCACGAGATATACATGCATACATACATGCATATACTAGTTGTTGCATTAGTTGGTTAGACTAGATGGATTCATGATTGATGAGGATCCGGAGGAGGATCCAGCTGACTATCCCGTTGACCATGATAATGAGGAGGAGGAGAAGGAGGAGGCTTTCGGATATGATGCCGATGATGAGGACGAGGACGAGGATGAGGAGGAGGAGGAGCACCCAGCTCTGGCCGACTCTGTCCCACCTGTACACCGTATGACTGCCAGGATATCTATCCGGGATGAGCCATCCATATCACTTCCTCCTAGGGAAGAGGTCGAGCGACTTCTTGCCTTAACCACTCCACCACCATCACCACTTACTCCACTATCATCTCCATTACCACAGATACCATCTCCCCCACTCCCAGCATCACCACCAGCATCTGTATTACCTGCATTACCACTACCTACTTCATCACCACCTTTGCAGTTACTATCTTCTGACCGCAGGGCAGACAGACCCGAGATTACACTACCACCTCGGAAGAGGTTAGGTATTGATCTTGGTCCGAGATGCGAGGTGGGAGAGAGTTCAGCTGCTGCTGCCGCTAGACCGATTGGAGGTCGTAGGGCAGACTATGGGTTTGTCGATACTGTGGATGCTGAGATCAGTCGACGGAGAGCCGAGGAGGTCGGCTATGGGATTAGAGATGCTTGGGTAGACCCGAGAGATGCTACTGAGGAGGTAGCACTGACGACCCTTGAGGGGGTCAACACTAGGGTGACTGAGCTGGCTGCAGTTCAGGAGCAGGACACCCAGGACATCTATGGTGTGATAGAGGATACTCAGGGTAGGCAGACCCAGATATATCAAAGAGTTGAGACATTGGTTGATGATAGTCAGTACCACTATAAGACTGCACGACTACTAGATCAGGAGGCTCTGGTTTCCCAGGAGGCATGGGGACGCTCCATGGAGGTTAGCTATATGGCACGTTTAGAGATTATGGCATTACGCTCTATAGTGATGAGTCAGCAGACAGTGATCTCACAGCTGCAGGCAGCTGAACGTAGGAGTCAGATTGTGACCTCAGAGATGCTACAAGCAGACCACATAAGGCAGGCAGAGATTGCAGCATTACAGACATTTGACCGTACCCGACATGAGCAGCTTGTACAGACTTTAACATTGATGCAGTCACTACAGGGACATGTGACTACTCTACAGGGACATGTGACAGCACTGCAGGGACAGCAGGGACCCTCTGGAGGTCCAGCATAGCCAGTTACACCGGAGGAGGCCGGTAGTAGTTCATAGACCAGGTTATGGCTAGTTGTTTTGTATATAGCCTACTAAGTATTACGGGTGACTCAAGGATAGTAGGGCTCTAGGTTTATGTTGTATTCATAGCTATCTTTTATGAGCCGGCTAAGTATTATGGGTTTTATACCTAGCTAGCATGGTAGTAGGATTTGTATTTTCATTTCTTGTATCAAGAAATCATGTATGTTTTCCATGTATATATAGAATGGTGGTATTATGTCAGGAATGTAATATGTTTTGGTTGTAATCGAATTTGTGTGAATGAATGTCGATTTATCTATACCAGTGTTGAACTCAGTTCAGTTATATATTTCACTGTGGGATGTGATCTTGTTTTATTTATTGTGTATATGTCATGTCATGGTTAAGATTTTATGAAATCTAACGGGTGTTATACTTTTTTGTGATTGAAGAAAATGGCACCGAAAAGAACCACGAGGGCTAGACCAGCCCCAGAAACAACAACTACTACCACATCTGTCACCAATGCCCAGCTTCAGGCAATGATTGACCAAGGTGTCACTGCTGCACTAGCAGCACGTGATGCAAACAGAGCTGGCGATGACAGCCATACTTCGGGAACGGGTGTCAGGAGGGCTGAACGCGTTGCTCGAGAATGCACTTACCAGGACTTTATGAAGTGTCAACCTCTGTATTTCAAAGGCACTGAGGGAGTTGTTGAACTAACTCAATGGTTTGAAAGGATGGAGACTGTGTTTCGCATAAGCCACTGCTCGGTGGAGAATCAGATCAAGTTTTTACTTGTTTTATTACTCTTTTAGCATGTGGCTCTGAGTGGTGGAATTCTCCACGTATAGATGGTTGGATCAATGATGCTGCTTATGTGATGACATGGACATAATTGAAAAAGAAAATGGCTGACAAGTATTGCCCGAGAAATGAGATGAAGAAGCTTGAGGCTGAGTTATGGAATTTAGAAGTACAAGGTACCGATGTGACAAGGTACAACCAACGTTTCCAGGAGCTGGCTTTGCTGTGTGTTCGAATGTTTCCAGAAGAGTCTGATAAAGTTGAAAGGTATGTCGGTGGGTTGCCCGACATGATTCATGGGAGTGTTGTGGCATCGAAACCAAAAACCATGCAGGAAGCCACTGAAATGGAAACTGAGCTAATGGATAAGAAAATCCGTACTCTTGCTGAAAGACAGGCTGCAAACAAGAGGAAGTTTGAAGACACTTCCCGAAACAACCAAAACCAACAACAACCTTCTAAAAGGCAAAATGTGGCAAGGGCATACGCTGCAGCATCTGGAGATAGGAAACCGTACGGAGGATCTAAACCTCTGTGCCCCAAATGCAATTACAACCATGACGGTCCATGCACCCCAAGATGCTACAAGTGCAACAAGGTTGGCCACTTTGCTCGTGACTGTAAGAGCACTACAAATGCCAATGTTGCCAACAACCAGAGGGGTACTGGGACGGGTCAGAAGTCTACTTGTCATGAGTGCGGGGCACAAGGACAAATTTTTTTTTCAAAGGGGGGGGAAAAGGCGAAGGTATTGTCTAAAGCTGAACAACAACAACAACAACAACAACAACAACCGTGGTAACCAAGTTGGGACTAGAAATGCTCAAGCAAAGGTGTATGTTGTGGGCAATGCGGGGACAAACCCGGACGCGAACGTCGTTACGGGTACGTTCCTCCTCAACAACCGTTATGCTTCTGTTTTATTTGATACTGGTGCCGATAGAAGTTTTGTATCCACTGCATTTAGCTCTCAAATTGATATCGCACCGACTGTCTTAGACCATGATTATGCCATAGAACTAGCTGATGGTAGAATAATTGGCGTTAATACTATCATTCGGAGTTGCACTCTAAATTTTCTGAACCACCCTTTCAACCTCGATTTAATGCCAGTAGAGATGGGTAGTTTTGACGTTATAATCGGCATGGACTGGTTGTCAAAATATCAGGCCGTCATTGTTTGTGCGGATAAGATTGTTCGCATTCCCTAGGGAAGAGAAACTTTGATCTTTCATGGTAACGGGAGTAACCGGGAACACGAGACTCGATTAAACATCATCTCGTACGCGAAGACGCAGAAGTATATGCTAAAGGGATGCCAGGTCTTTTTGGCACATGTTACTACGAAGGAGGCGGAAGACAAGTCGGAGAAGAAGCGACTTGATAATGTACCGATCGTTCGGGATTTTCCTGAAGTATTTCCCGAGGACTTGCCGGGTCTTCCTCCGACTCGTCAAGTGGAATTCCAAATTGATTTGATACCCGGTGCTGCACCTGTAGCACGGGCACCTTACCGATTGGCGCCTTCTGAGATGAAAGAGTTGTCGGAGCAACTGAAAGAACTATCCAACAAAGGTTTTATAAGGCCCAGTTCCTCACCTTGGGGATCTCCGGTCTTGTTTGTCAAGAAGAATGATGGATCATTCCGGATGTGCATTGATTACCGGGAATTAAACAAGCTGACAGTGAAGAATCGTTATCCACTTCCAAGGATTGATGATTTATTTGATCAACTCCAAGGATCCAGTGTTTATTCGAAGATAGACTTGCGATCTGGTTATCATCAACTTAGAGTACGGGAAGGGGATATTCCAAAGACGGCATTCAGGACTCGGTACGGTCATTATGAGTTCCAAGTGATGCCATTTGGCTTGACTAACGCACCGGCGGTATTTATGGACCTCATGAACCGCGTGTGCAAGCCATATCTGGATAAATTTGTGATTGTATTTATCGACGATATCCTCATCTACTCGAAGAACAAGAAAGATCATGAAGAACATCTTAGGACGATTCTAGAATTGCTTAAGAAGGAGGAGTTGTACGCTAAGTTCTCCAAATGTGAATTTTGGATTCCTAAGGTGCAATTTCTCGGTCACGTGATTAATAGTGAAGGCATTCATGTGGATCCCGCTAAGATCGAATCCATTAAGGATTGGGTGTCTCCTAAGTCACCAACAGAGATTCGTTAATTCTTAGGTCTTGCTGGGTATTATAGAAGATTTATTAAAGGATTTTCGAAGATCGCCAAACCAATGACCAAGCTTACTCAGAAGAAGGTCAAGTTTGTTTGGGGCGACAAACAGGAAGCAGCGTTCTAAACATTGAAACAGAAGTTGTGTAGTGCACCAATTCTGGCTTTACCAGAAGGAAGTGAAGATTTTGTCGCATACTGTGATGCTTCCATCAAAGGTTTAGGCGTTGTGCTGATGCAGAGGGATAAAGTGATTGCTTATACATCACGCCAACTGAAGATACATGAGAAAAATTATACGACTCATGATTTGGAACTTGGAGCAGTAGTGTTCGCTCTCAAAATCCAGAGGCACTATCTGTACGGAACCAAGTGTACGGTGTTCACTGATCATAAGAGTTTGCAACATATTCTTAATCAGAAGGAGTTGAACATGAGGCAACATCGTTGGTTAGAGTTGCTCAGTGATTACGATTGTGAGATTCGTTATCACCCAGGAAAGGCAAATGTGGTTGTTGATGCTTTGAACAGGAAAGAACGAATTAAACCATTAAGAGTTCAAGCCTTAGTTATGACTATTGGCTTGGATCTTCCAAAGCAAATATTGAATGCTCAGACTGAAGCAAGGAAACCAGAGAATATCAAGAATGAAGATGTTGGAGGTATGCTGGTTGAAAATTCAAAGGATCCAAAAAAGTTCAGAACGGAAAAGTTGGAACCCCGTGCGGATGGAACTCTATGCTTCAATGGCAGGAGTTGGTTACCATGTTATGGAGATTTAAGGACCGTGATCATGCACGAGTCCCACAAATTAAAATACTCTATTCATCCGGGTTCTGATAAGATGTACCAAGACATGAAGAAACTATATTGGTGGCCCAATATAAAAGCAAACATCGCCACCTATGTTAGCAAGTGCCTGACCTATGCTAAGGTCAAAGCTGAACATCAAAGACCATCAGGATTGTTGGTACAACATGAAATACCTCAATGGAAGCTGGGGACAAAAATCTCATTTGGTTTTTTGTCACAATGCTTCCTAAGTCGTCGCAAGGTTACGATACCATTTGGGTGATTGTTGATCGACTCACCAAGTCTGCAATCTTTGTACCGGTGAGAGAAACTGATCCCCTAGAGAAACTGGCAAGGATGTACCTAAAGGAGGTAGTCACGAGACATGGAATCCCTGTCTCAATTATTTGTGATCGTGACTGTAATACCCCTATTTTTACAATATAGCAGCGGAAGCTAATCTGGGGTATTACTTCATGGAAACAACAATCATAATCATAGAAAACGACCCAAAAGAGACGTTTGTTCAAAAGATGTCGGTATCATTCATTTCAAATTAGTGTTTTACATAAGGCAGGTCTAAAATCTAGTTATCATACAATGTGAATGATAACAAGTTTTAGCCATCTCAAGTCATGCCACCCGTGCCGCATGTTGCTCAATTACTGAGTTAAACATGCTAAACTGTCAACAAATGGTTGAGTAAATTCTAGGTTGTAATAGTTTGAATAAAGTAATTAGTATAATAATTATACAAACACCATATTATTATGAAAATGGTATTGTTATGTATCTTGGTCACGTTATTAATATACCCGTTATTTTGTTAATTAGTTGCACGATCACAATTATCATAGTACAGTGTATTATTGGTTATCGTCTTGTTTGGTCTGATTTGTCTTGGTCTTAAGCTCATGGGTCCACAACTGAATATGTTAGATAATATACCAAAATGATGTGATATATATATAGAGAGAGATAATGGCCCTCGGTGTAGGTAATTGCCATATACCTATGAAATTCAAATATAGTGTGTTTGGTTACCTATCCGGTTAACACAAACAGGATTCGTCAATCCTGATAGATCTATCCACAATATTCGCGTTCACCCGTAAGTGATTAATGGTCCATGATAATGAGGGACTTTTGGCATATAGTAACTTAGACATTAGTCGTAATGGTATATCAGGATAGCATATAACTTGGAAAAACACTTGTATTCATGGTTTAAGCATGTATAAGTCTTTGAAAAGTAATCACATTGTTATAAGATAAACGAGTATGTAAAAGAGTTTGTAACAAGCATGTATCCCCCTCGCGGGTTTATAAAGCATGTAAATAAGTAAAAGCGAGGCTATGAACTTCACCTGATAGGTAGATGCAATAAATATTTCAGAATGAAAGCTGACGACCTTATCACAATCTTAACGGGGGAAGGTTGATATAGCAAAATGATAGTAAACAGCCACGTCACGCAACCTGAGTAAATATGTCAAGTCTTAGGTAGATTGTACTCTAGAACTTTGGTTTAGAGAGTCTAATATTTTTATGAGTTTGATTGGAATGTTTGGAATTATTGTATCACCGTTCGGGCCATCATAATTCAGAAGTCATTCAGTAAACATTTGAGGATCTAGGGCACTTTAAATTGTAAACCCAACAACTCAGTCAGAACGTAATACCAAGATGAAACTCCTTAATATGAAGCTCCCTAGTATTGTGATACGATATAATCGGTTTTAAGCGTTTTGATCAATATCTGGAAATGATAAGCACGTCAAGCATTAATTAAAGTTTAAGTTATGTTTTGTAGGTTTGAATTATATTTTTTATACTTTTTCAAAATGTTATATTTTAGACCCTTGAGTTTGAAAAGTGGCAAAAAATATTACCTCGGGTCTTGCACTTTTACGAGTTTGGTCCTTCAAGTTAAAAAGATTATACAAGTAAACTAGTACTTTGAAAAGTGACATAATTGAACCTGTTAGTTTATAATTTGATAAAATGGTGACCCATTTTTAGTCCTTTTAGTTATAAGTTTTCGAAAGTTACGATATATACCCCTTGCATGGAATATATTTACAAAACATGTCAAAATTGTCATGCAAGCTTATTTTAACATTTCAAAAGATATTTATAGGTTATAATAAACTAAAATATGAAGGTTTAACATAATGAAAGTTTAAAAACAACGATTTATGATTCGTTAAGACTAAGGAAGCAAAACGGGTCGAATTAGGGTTTTAAAACGTAAATGCGCGGGTTTTAAGTTCAAATTCCTTCAATAATCAATAAAGTGGTTATTTTAACATTAGTTAAGCATGCTAGGATAGATTATAACAACATTTAACCATTATAACATTTAGTTTTAAGAAAAACACGAAATTAGGGTTCCGGGCGTACGACATTCGATCAAAATGGAAAATGAGCATGAATTGGGTTATGAAACTTTAACATGAGTTTATTTAGGATCATATGAACATTATAAGGGTGTAGTATCAGATATGAAGACGATAGAACCTGGGTTTGAGCTTATAGCTTGAAAACGGGTCTAAATCGGGAATTTTAGCTTCGTACGCCTAGAATAACGACTCCCGGGCTTCTTTTCTTGGTTTCTTTTACTTCACTTCTGTTCTTGGGACTTCTTAGGATCTCTTAGAATTCATATTGAGCAAAGGATTTTTGCTATGATGGGTTATAGAGGAGGAAGTGGGGGATGATTTACAATGAGAGGTTTATGCCTCTATTTATAGCAGAATGGCTCCTTGGTGACCAAGGGAGCTTAAAGATCTAGTTAGGACACATAAGAGAGCTAAAGGGTGACTAGGAGAGGCTATGTGATGAGTTTAAAATGGGTCAAAATTGATGGTGAAAGGGTTCGGGTCTGTTTTGGGTTCGACTAGGGTTTCACAAGTTTTCAAGCCTTTATTTCATGTGTAATGGATTAGGGATAGTTAATACATGTCCCTAAGGTCTGATATAAGAAGTATTAACAAACATTAGCAATTGGTTTGGGTTAAAATGGGTTAAAAATGGAGAAATGAGGTCACAGGTTTAACTAGGGCTTATTTAGGGTTTCTTTGGCTTTCTTGGCTTGTATTTTGTGTATAAATGATCAAGGGTGATGGATTACTGATCTTGAGCAATTTAATATGAATTATTAATGATATTTGATAGTTGGTTTAAGTTAAAATGGGTTGAAATTGAAAGAATAAGCCGTAGCTTGGAATTAGGGTTCATATAAGGCTTTTAGGGTTTTCTAGCTTTGTAATTCTCGTACATTGTTGAAGCAAGGATGGATAATGATGGATAAAGGTTTGTAAACTCATTTTATGGGTTTACAATGACTCTTGGTTGATTATTTAGGATTAAAATGGTTAGAAACGAGTAAACGGGTCGAATGATCATTTAGGGTTCATTTAGGGTTTCTCGGATTCGTTTTACGTACAAATGAAATAAGATGATGAAGTAATGATGAAATAATGATTGATTAGGATTGATATGATTGTAAAATAAGTTATTGCAACTTATTTGAGTGTTGGTTAAGGTTTAAAATGGATTAAAATGAAGAAACGGGTCATTGTGTAGTATTTAGCTCGGGTTAGGGTTTCTGACTTTTGAATTAGGGTTTTGAGTGTAGATATGTGTGTGAAGGCTTATGAATATAATAATTAGGGTTTACACATTGTAGAATGAGTATAGTAGCTTGTACACAAGTTGTGGTGAAGAAATTGGAATGAAAACGGAGGTAAAATGGCTATTTTAGAGATCATGCTTAATGACTTGTATATTGAGCTTTTAAGGACTTGTACCTTTCTTTGGATAGAATGTATATTCATATGAGATGTTATGATACTTGTACATATGCTTTAGTAGCTTGTACATTCACTTTATATATTAATCTTTTATGGAATTAGGGTTTAGAGGTATACGATAACGGTTTAAAGCCCGTTTAGATATAACGTTGCGAATAGTACATTATAGGAATAATGTACCTTGTAAAAGGGATATGATGATATTGACTTGACATGTTATGATGTTTGCTTGACATATATGAAGATAGGATGGTCATAGATAGGTTGCGTGAGCTCGTCTACTTTAGTTATGACATACTGAGATATATAAGTAATGTAATAAAGCGAAAAATTTCCCCGTACAATTGTGATAATAGTAAAATAGGTTTTGCATTTGATGAAAATTCTTGGGTTGTTATAGTCTCCACCCCTTACAGAAATCTCGTCCCGAGATTTAATTGAAAGTTATAGTGGTATTGTTTAGAGATAGGTACTGGGTATGAATTTAGGTTAATCAAGGTCACAAGTTCACGTGTGTGATGCATTTATAATTATGTTGTACACCATAATTATAATTACCTCCTTTCACACGTCTACTTATTTTCAAGATCATACCTCTTGGTGACAGTCAATAGAATTTCTCTAGATTCTGGTAGAATCTGGGTGGATGGAATACGTTGCGCTACTCAGATCGTAAGGAATCGTTATTCATTAACCTTTAAAAGTCAACATCACTGTGATCGTAAAGAATCGTTATTCATTAACCTTTAAAAGTCAACATCGAATAAGAATGTTATCACAATTCTTTGTCAAAATTTTCATACCTAGTGGTAATGGAAATCATTTGACAATAGTTAATATTCTGTGTGTGTTTCCTTGTTATTATGTTGCAGAAAATAACAGAAAATTTTAGAATATGGAGATCATGGAATGAGTAATGTCAAGGAATGATTATGAATTTGTTAGAGAGTTTCAAATCACGTGAGGTACATATTTTTTAAATGAACAGATGATGAAGGTAATAATGATAATGATTAAGGGATTGTTTGTACAAACAGATTGAAAGAAACTTGTTTGTACTTATGTTATATACTTAAGCCTACTTATTTATAATTTGTCACTTACAAAAAGAAGCGTTCAACTCCTTGTAACTGAGAATTTATAAATTCATAGTTTCAGAGATTTATAATTTTTCCTTATTCAAATGAAGAAAGAGACCTAAATTCATTTCAATAAGAATGATCATATATCGTCCTTAACCAAAGGAGGGTTTTAGACAATTATGTGTGTAGCGTTCATAAAAACACGATATGATAATGTGTAGAAAATGATATGATCATGAATTGTTAGATAATATTGAGATGTTGATTGTACTGACGCCCATATAATCGAGGATGATAATTTATGTTGCAAAGTTATAAGGAGAGTATGATAGAATTGACAAACAATGTCGAGTTTTGATACCACCAGATAACAATATGTAACGGAATTAGTACTTTTATTTCATGGATAACTTTACATACGAACTTTACATATGAAAAAGAGTTGATACTTATGTTACATGTCTCAAGATTTAGTTGAAAGATTGAGTGATGTTGGAAAATAGATGTGGATATTTAGTACGAATTTGATCTTCTCGTTCCCATGTAAATTCAGAGTTCCATCTTACTTTAATTATAGGGATGCATCTTCGTCTTAGTTGCTTGACTTCTCGATCCATAATCTCCACTGATTCTTCCATATAGTTAAGTTTATCATCAAGCCAAATTTCTTTCTTTGGAATGATGAGGGATTCGTCACATAAGCTTTTCTTAGAAACGTGAGAATACCGTTGTCTGTTTTTGATGAGCACTGACTTTTGTAATGCCCTTTATTTCCACATGCATGACAAGTTACAGACACTGATAGCAGGTTACTTCCCGTGGCTGGTCCTTTGCTTCTGTAGTTCCTGGTCCGATGACCCACCTTGTTGCAAATCTGACACTTGACAGTACAAACTCATGTGTGATGCAGGGTGCATCTTGTACACAAAGGGAGGCTTCCATGATATTTTTTGGCAGGATAAGTCCTAATAGTTTCTTGTCTTCTATGCTGCTGCTGGTGGTAAATATTGTTATGGTTGTTTTTGTTGTGGTTATCTAGGTAGTTATTTTTGTTAATGTGATTGTTGGAGTGATTTTTGTTGTTATGTTTGGGATAGTTGTTGTGGGTGGTGGTGTTTCCTCTATCTTCAATCTTTCTTTTATGATCGTTGATTCCTTTTCTTGCTACTGGAGTTCCGCTTGTCCCGGTGTTTTTGTTAGTATTGTCAGTATTTACTAAGTTACCAGCTTGTGCTTTTAAAGAAATAGCAACACTGTCAGGCAACTGAGTTGCCAGGAATTGCACCTGAAGTCATGGCTGTGCGCGAGATTTGCTATTCTTTGGAGGCATTCTATCACAAAAGATAATACGTAGATAAAACAATGCTATCCTAATAATAAAAGAGAAATTGTATGCATAAAATGCTTAAGGAGTAATGAATTTTAAGCACTTATGGTATAATTTATAGTGATGAAGACGAAAATAATGATTAAATGATGGAGATGATGATGAAAGAGAGATAAGTTAGAAACAATAAGATACGAAATAGGATTGCCTTTATAAATAACTTGCCTTTTTACTGTACATGAGTCAAGAATTGACAAGCATATTTATTTATACAACACATCCATGACTAGAGAAAGCTAGACTCGGTTAAGAGTTTGTTGAGTTTGAGCTATAGATGACATCCTAAAGACTTCCTGATTCGTTTGGTGATGAGCTTGGCTTTCTCATGATTGTTCAAATCAGGCGAAATTATCTAGTAAGCAACAGGAAATCTTATCCTTTTGCCCTAACTCTTCTTTTTGAAGTTTGATAAAGTCTGATTTAGGAGTTTCCTTGAGTTTCAGTCTTCAGTCGTTACGCTAGTGTCTATTCCTTCGATGATCATTTCTAAACCAATATTTTGTAATGGAATGACTTATTCATCGATTTATTTCATTACGTCCGTAACCACCAATTTTAGTACATATTTTTTGACATGGAATCATATATTGGAATATATTATTTACTACTTGCAAAGCTCGCTTGATGGGCGGGCTCGCTTTGTGAGTATCCAAGTGAAAAATTAAGTAATGGTTAACGAATTACGAACAACGTGAAAATTTTATAGAGTGAATAGCGAATAAAAAGAAATGAGCGGTAATCCGAGAAGAGAAAATAACACTTAATAAATTATTCGTCATTATAAAGTATATGTTTTTTATTCAAATGTGAAATAAAGCTTCTTTATACACAAAGTTGTTCAAGGTTTATCAAAACTCTAAGCATACATTTTAAAGCACCATTAAGTATGAATCATGAAAATGAGAAGAATAACATGGTAAATATGCATACAAATTTACTCAGGAAGATTGTAAGAGTAATACTTGGTTTTTAAATACCTTATCCTTTAATCAATCGAATATTTAAAAAATGCATTTCTAAAACATTTTTTCTTGATACTTTTCACATTATTTCCGTGACTCATAAAATGTAGTTCAATTACCCACAACTTATGTTGCTCCATGTTAACTTAGTTTCTATGTTAAAGTATTTAAAGAGGGAACTTTCATAATCTGTTACATCTAAGACAAATTTTATTACAAACCTTCTTGGTCAACAACGGTTAAGTCATGGTAATTGTGTTGACACATCCAAGTATCCAACTGTTAGAGTCTATAAAAATAATCTAAGATTTTCATTAGTAGTTAGCCAGTATAAGCTTTTCTCTAAAGAGTAGTTTGTTAAGATAAGGCCATGGTACACATACAATTATCAGTCACAATAATACAATCGCTACTTAATCATCATCTGACAAACATACCGGGTCACTGCTACCGGCCTTCTTTACCAAATTCAGTTACGTCCGAAAACTCAGGTTGAGATGGCAACGTATTTGGCTGCTGATTAAATTTAGCTTTCTTATTAGTGTCCATAAGTAAATCAAGCGCTGATAGGCATAGATTAAGAGACCCGTCAGATGCGCTATAAAGCATTATCTATAAAGCATTCTTCTCGGTAACTTTGGCAGCGAGCTTGCTCTGACCAACTGATACACACAACTTGACAAAGGATATACTTAGCAAGAAACAAAGATAATATAAGAATTACTCATAAGCTAAACACTTGAAATGGTCTTAACTTTAGCAATAAACGTTCAAATTTATAAACATATATTGTTGTTACTTAGTATATTTACCTTGACAAAGGATATACTTAGCACCCATCGTAACTCCCCAAATAAAGCATTCCTACCAAAACCAAGCTCTTTATTGCAAACAAAATCTGAGAAGAAAGTCGAGCCCATTTTGTCACCTCTACGTCACCTTGAAGCAGTTTTAGAACCTATGTGAAGTAGATATATTAGTATGCTAGAGAAGAACAAAACATTAATGGTCATGTCATATCATCAATACTAATATATTAGCCTAGCTAGTAGCTTCCAACTAATATAAATAAGGGACTTACATTGCTCATTTGGGGCCAAGCACATGGTGAACGTCGGATACAAAGCATAGTACATCCCACCATATTACTGCGGTAGATTCTCTCAAAGCTTTTAACAATGACAGCTTCTTTTCCCTGTCAAAAATCCTTAACCGTTATAACCATCACGAACAAATCTAATTTGAAATCTAGACGAAAAATGAGAATATAGGTAGAAATTTCGACCTATTTACATATGAAAAGGGGTTTTATTCTGGTTAATGTTTTCCTTGTTCAGAAAAATAGATTCAATAACATACATCTAGTGCACAACCAAAGGAACCACTCTGGAATCCTAACAACTAAAAAACTAACAATCATACAAAGTGATTATGTATCCAAATTATAATTACACCACAATTTAAACACAAAAGCAAATCAATCAATTTAAACCTGTTTCAGAGACTGAGATGTGAAATCAACCTTCATTAAAATTGGGTACACTCTGTCTACTATTATACTTTCTTGCAGGCCAAACTCGGATTTTTTTAGTTTCCTCTATCTTCACAGCATTATCCTCATAAGCAAACTTCACATCTTTTACTTGCAAATTTAGCAATGACAACTCTTTAATCATACTCATAACATTACATAGTGTATATCTACAGGTCCACTATTCTTTGTGCAACCATCGGTAGCCCATAAGCTGCAGCATGTTCATTAAATTTTTTATAAAGATCTGCTATTAGTATAATAAATTCATAACTCAAATGCTAAAAGTAGCAAAAAATACCTCAATCAAAGTGAGACCAAATGCCTCTATGAAAATTGGATTGATGAAACACCCTGTGGACAGAACTAAAACAAAATTTAGCCATTATCAATGTTCGAAATATGCAAGTGAAACACGAAATAAGAAAAAGAATGTACTTTCCAAAATAAACCCATATGGTTAGCTTTGTGAGTACCTGCCATCATCATAGTTTTTGTATCCATCTTGGTAGGTCTTGTGGCCTAGTTCATGGGTTCACGTCTCTTAGGAGAGATAACTCTTGAAAATTAAATATGGTATAATTTTAGATGATATTTTTTTTGACCGTTGGTCTTCTTTGCCATAATTAAGGTTTCGATATTCTGGTCGTTTTTCTACAAATTCATTTTTTACATTTTACATTGTAACAAATGGGTATCTTTAGAACAAAAGAAGATGATTGGATAAATCTCCACTTCAATCTGATGAGTCGAATTTTTTACTGAGGTGTTCTCCGCCAAAGATTGTTTCATGCTTGCATAGAAATATGGACACGTTATAAGACTCTTTATTTTCCTGTTAAGAAATCGAAAGACGGGAAAGATCGGTTTTGTTACGATTCAATAATGTGTTTAAACACGAACGATTGGTAAGTAATCCATTTGCACTATTGGGTTGGTCGATCAAATTCCATGCAAACCGTTGACAAAAGTTCATAGAATTCCTGTGAAGAATTAATAAAGCCTTGAAAGAAACGTGTTGAGCCCAAAAGAAAACAACGTTAACTAAAATGGGTCGAGTAATGCAGGAAATATTTTGCCCATGGGGCTGAAAACACATAATTCAATTTGAAAGCATTGGAACTGTGAATCTGCGCCATCATCAATTGTTTTGGATGAGGATTGTCTTCATTCAAGATATCTCTCTTAAGACCCTTGCTGGTAGTGTTAAAGATTTGCATCTTGTCGAATCTTAAGGTAGGTCCTAAAGAATGAAGGATTTGGACGAGATCAAACCTCAATATAATGGGAGAACAATGGTTTTGTGGAATTTACTATCGTCTAAAATGACAGGAATAATTTCATGTGGGGGGGGGTGGAAAATAGGGGTTGATACGTGGTTCCGCAGTTTTAAAAAACAAACATCTACAAATTCTGTTCCTGAAGTAGAATTTTATGGGTTAGAGATCGAAGGAGTCCCTTTTAAACTTTGGGTCAAAAATACTTTAACAAAAAATTGCTAGTAAGTTGGGGAGAGATTCTTGACGACTCAAGCAGATCAGGAAGAAGATGGTTTTTATACGAAAAAATTATGCATCCTATTCAAAACTTGAAATAATATTTATGAGAACGATTAAAGTTATCTTCCTAGGTAAGGTTTTTGTATACGCCTAAAGAAATCCTGGATGGAGTCCTTAACTCGCTGATGAAGTTTGATGAAGAGATGAATCTGAAGAAGGGTCTAAAGGGACACTGCAAATAGCCATGTGGCTTCAACTAACTTGATGATGCTGACGATTTGATAAAGTTCCCAGAGACCTGAACTTGATGATCCTTTAGAACAAAACGAGAATCATCTAAGATCCTTTTGCATAGTACACAAGCCTCTACAAAAATAAAGATAATGATTCTAACATACCAGTATCTGATCATAGTACAAATTCCCACGCCAGGTTTTTTACTCTAAGTGGGTTTCCATGCAAGAAGATATAGGGGAGAAGCTTAATGAGTTACATCGCCTCGTATCGTGGAGTAAGAACAAAATGAACAGGGAAGGGATAAATAATTACAAAACGTTCAAAAGATGAGATGTCGGGCCAGTGACCTTCTGGTACTGACTCGCTTCTTCTCAACCCTCTTTATACATAGATAAATGTAAACAAATATAAATATATATATCAAGGAACAAAATCCGCAAAATCAATGAAACCGGAAGCAGTATAGAGAGTCTCCGGGTCGTTATGTCCCAATGAGGCTTGAATGGAAAATCGAATTACGGATTGATGATTGATGATTGAACGACAAAGATTTGGATATGATTTGGCACTAAACCTAATAGGCAAATGCACTCAAAAATAAGCAAGAAAAATAAGCTAAAGCAGGCTTAAAGGCTATGAATGGAACAAACACTTAAAACTTTTACTCTAAGACAGAAATAAGCTCAAATAAACTTAAGACAAATCAAATAAGCTAAGCTAACTCTAAATAAGCAAATTCAAAAAGCAATTAAGCTAAATTAAGCAAGGAAACTCAGCAGTACTAACAACAGTACTAACAGTTTTAACTAACAGTACTAACTTTGAGTTAGTACTGCTAGCTTTAAGTTAGTACTGCTAGCTCACTAAAACACAATGAAACGAGAAATAAGCAAATAAACCAAAACAGATGTTTACCTAACCCTAATAAGCACTTCAGGAGTAAGAATAAGCAACTAGAATAAACTAGAATGGCAAATGAGCTAAAAAGCTACAATCCCGTTTTTAGTCCAAGTCCTCAAAAAGTGCTGATTTTAAAAAGTCGTTTTTAGCCAAAACGCAAAACACGAAAGTTGTTCACAACATGTTTTTAAGCAACTTTAATAAAGACACCTTGCTAAAATAAGCACTTTATAAGCTCCAAAAAGCCAAATAAGCTGCTGATTGCAGAAAGTTGCTTAAACTTTTGGTTTTTGGTATTTTGGACACTACAAACTCAAAATAAGCTCAAATTCAAAAAGGAGAGATGTTTTGGAAAGCTTATATGTTGCTTAATCTGATTCCAAAAAGCTTTTTCAACCAAACACAACTTAACTTAACTCAATTTGCATCAAAAAGTAGTAAACTCTAAAATTTTCCTAAATAAGCCAAAATAAAAATAAGCTAAAATCACCAATAAGCCAAACTGAAAAGTGGGCTTTTGGAAATAAGCTCACTAATGAGTCCTTATTAAGCCCACCTATTCACTTTTTTAAATAAGCCACTGAAATAAGCACAATAAGCACAAATGACTACACTACTATTTTTTGGATTTTAATGAAAATAAGCACTTTTAGACCTAAAATAAGCTACTGAAATAAGCTCAAAACTTTAAACAAACCTCAAACAGATTTAGTTCACCCTCCAATGAGCTTATGCTCAAAAAATCATAACCTAAAACCTAATCTAACTATCCTAAAAGTGAGATCAAAAATTGGTGAACTACCGGTACTAACCTGGAGTTAGTACCGCTAGCTTTAAAAGTTAGTACCGCTAGTTAAAAGTTAGTACCGCTAGTTCTAAAAACCTCTTAAAGTTTTCAAAAGTCATTTTATTTCAAGCTGATTGGATTCTAATTTGTTAAAAACAGATTATCAAATGACAAAATAAGGTACTTATGAACAGATTTCAATCAGTGATAAGCACTTAAATAAGCTAAATTAATCTAACAGTATTAACTCAAAACTAACAGTTTTATTAAATGAACTAACAGTACTAACTAAGAAAGTTGCACTAATCACTTTTAAACTAACAACTAAGTAAGATAAGCACTAAACATTCTGATAAAGCACAAATAAGTAAACATAAGTAACAAATAGGCACTAATAAGCAGTTCTATAGCAAATAAGAAAAGTAAGAAAAAGAGAAACTTACAACACCCTTGCTCAAAACAGGGCTAAACCAAGAATCTACAAGCTCTAGCTTGTATAAAACAAGTTGTAGTGTATAAGCCATCAGAACTGGCTTATCATCCATAAAATAAGCTGTGGTGTATTTGAGAGTGATTTTTGCAATTTCTCTTAACTACTTACCTTTTTTTGGTTTACTTAATTAAAGCAGTTTATAAACAAGCTGTATTGAGAGTTTTTTGAACACAAAACAACACAATTAAGAAACTTAACACTTGGAATTGTAAATTGACTTAAAACCTCAAATTTGCATTAAAACTTGAAAATGTTACAAAGCTGAAAGTAGAAGCTGTAAATGACTTAAAACAAACTGAAAATAAGCTAAGATATTCTAAGATTAAAAACAAAAAAAACTAACTAACTAACTTGGGTTACAATGGCCCTATTTATACTAAAACGAATTAAGGTCTTGGCTTCTTGGACTCTCTTCTCTTCTTTCTTCTGTGTTTCTTTGGAGACACAAAAAACCAAGTGTGGTTGTTGTGTGAGGTGATTCTAAAACAAATCTCAGCCTTCAATTTCTCTTGTGCTTCTTTGGAGTCAATCATAGCCATTGAAAACACTTGGGAATGGTGAAGGATTGCCAACATGGCACTTATACAGCTGGGGGGTTGATAACAGAGTGGTTGAAATGATTTATCTAGGGTGTTGAGTGGTTTGCAGGGTAGAAGTATGGGATGACATCCCCAAGTTGTACCTGGGTTTTGTTGGGCGGGAAAAGATGGAGTTTGGGTAGGTTGGCAGCTTTGGCCCCTCACTTCTTATAACTTCATTACAAAACTTTGCCCGGTTTGCAATTTCAACCCTTGTCTTTTAACTCTTGTAATACAACTTGAGGTTTGGCAGTTTTAGTCCCTCAAGTTGTATTTTCTTCAATTGGTTGACCTTTGACTTTGTCAGGGTTGATTTTCTGACTTTGACTGACTTTGTCTTTTCCATTCCGTGCTCGGCTTTGGTCATTTTTGGCTTCCTTTTTGAATATCCGTTCCTGCATAATTCAAATGCAAAACATACAAATACAATGTATCTTTGGTACGTTTTTAGTCTTTTAAGTCCGTTTTTAATGGAAAATGGTATGTGTAATTAAGCACATACCAAAATCCCCCATACTAAGGTATTGCCGTGTCCTCACGCAATGTTATGAAGTAAACACTCAAGAAACCAAGAATCTTAATCCCCCTCGACTAATAACCTCGAAAAGTAGCTAAGTGTTCGTCAAGGAGAACTTAAAGAATCAATAGCTTCGACAAGTCCCGTTTTCACCATTTTTTATATGTACACTACTATCCCTAATATTTTTGGATTTTCCTTCCTTTTTCTTTTCTTAACTACCTGTTTGACTTCCTTTATTTTATCAACATTGGGATCATAGAATGAGAAGCGCCCATAGAATAATCTACGGATGTCCTGACGGATAAATTCATCGTCCCCGATTTTTCACTAGTTCCAAACCAAGCAATTAAACAAGATCATTTGTCAATATAAGTCTAAATGTTAAGCACTCATACTTATGACTTGTGAACTTTTAACTCCCAACATGGATATATGATTTAAATGTGTGTACTCATTTCGACTCAACCATAGATCAACTTATTTTCATAGTCGTAATTCAAGATGAATCACGACTCAAAGCAACAACTTATTAGGACCTTGTAACTTGATTTTAAAGAACAAAAATTTAACTGTAGAACTTTTTGCAACATCTTTATCATCATAATCATAAGTTCTTAAAGCTAGGAATGCGTTGCTTAGTTTGAACACCTACCTAGGCCCGCTCCTATTAGGATATACAACCAAAGACGGTGTTCTTGTTTCAAACCTACCCCGTTGCTAGCGTATGTGGAAATCACTTTCAACACTTCTTCCTAATATGGCTAAGGATAGGTGTCTTAGTTTGAACCCTCACCTAGACCTCGCTTCCTGGTGAGATATCACAACACACCAAATCCCTAGAAGTAAAGATGTCTTAGTTTGAACCCCCACCTCGTGGTTAGCGGAGTGGGATATCACGACACATCTTTTACTTGCTCCATATAATCAAATGCATGCTTCATTGGCGTAATTTCAATATTCATGCATTTTTGCATTCATATTTCATTCATGCTTCTTTGGCATTTTAACTTTCAAATTACTAAGAACAGAAAAACCTCGCTTTAAAGAATCAAGTTACAAATTTGAAGCTTTTTCTAAAAACATCGATTGACTTAGTTGAATTGAAATGAGCACGTATGATTAGGTGGATTAAAAGCTAATGGGAGAAAAAGCCACAAGTTACTCATATAAGCTTTAGAAGAATCTTGCTCAGCACATAAACTTATATTTAACTCTATCACTTCTTGTTCTTCACCTTATTAAAATTCGAAGCAATAGAATTCGTGAAAGCTTAGCCTACAATTGAGGAACTAGCTAGGGCTCAACATGCCCGATCGAGTCAAAAATTATTCTCATTCTACCTATTAGGAGAGTCGAAACTGTGACAAAACACTTATTTTATTTTTGAAAATTTTTAAAATTTTTTTCATTTTTTTGGTATTTTTGCAAAAATTTGGTGGTAAAAACGGGATTACATGATAACAACGGCTGCAGGCAGAATCAAATCGATAAAAACGGGATTACATGATAACAACGGCTGCAGGCAGAATCAAATCGAAGATCCCCCCATACTAGAACTAAACATCGTCCTCGATGTTTTGAAAGGGGCACCTACGTAAATCTAAGGCCGTTTATTAAGTGTGCCAAAAGATAAAACGTTAGTCGATTAGATTTGGATACTGGATTCCCAAAATGAAGCTGAGGATGTGAAACTCTTGTGGATGAAAGACAAAACTGAGAGCACGAGAGTCTTCACAATCCGGGCAATCCTGGACAATTAACAACACAAACACGAAACACGGGTAATGGAAGAGGCGAGCCTCCACACAACAAGAAAACACTTATTCATTTTTACACAATACTACGATAAGCATGGGGTGCCTCCCACGAAGCGCTTGTTTAAGGTCGCTATGCTTGACCCGTCACCTGAATTTATTGGACATTAGGGAATGTTTGGAGATCCGGGACTACCAATTGTGGTACGTCCCCTCCAAAGTAGTGCTTTAAACGATGACCATTCACTTTGAAATTTGGCCCGGAGTTTTGGGATAACTCGACAGTGCCATATGGAAAAACTTGGGTTACAGTGAATGGTCCACTCCAGCGGGTCTTAAGCTTGCCCGAGAAAATCTTCAATCTAGAGTTAAAGAGGAGGACTCGATCACCGACGTTGAAAACGCGGTTCTTGATCTTGGAGTCGTGAATCCTCTTTGTCTTTTCTTTATAGATCAAAGAGTTCTCATAAGCTTCATCACGGAGCTCATTAAGTTCATTCAGAATAGTTCATTGAGTATGAACTTTCCTGTTAATCTCACCGCGGTTATGATATCAAAGTTGGTAAGCTTAAGGGCCCATAAGTGTAAGCATTGTGCTCGAGTTCGATCGGAAGATGACATATGCCTTCCCGTACACTAGCATGTATAGGAGTAACACCCAGTGTTTAATAAGCTGTGTCGGAAAGCCCAAAAAAGTGTGTCATCTAATTTATCCGACCCAAGAGGCACATTTTTCGCACCATGGTATTTTCAAGAATTCGTTTCAAACCACGATTGGATACCTCAACTTGTCCACTTGTTTGTGGATGATACGCGGTGGGAGAGAACGATGAGTGACTCCGTATTTCACATGACCTTGCAAATTGGTCATTGCCAAAAATGGGTTTCCGCGAATCACTTATGATTGCACGAGGGGCACCGAATCTGGCGAAGAGAGATTTAAGAAATTTGCAAACAACTCGGGCGTCATTTGTGGGGAGTGCTTTTGCTTCAACCCATTTTGATAAATAATCAACAGCCACGAGTATATATTTGTTCCCCTCGATGAAACGGGAACGGCCCCATAAAATTCCAATGCCCCAGACGTCAAAGAAATTATCACGAAACATGATGGAAATTTTGTGTGGCAATCTCATCCCGTTGTGAAACTTTTCCTTGACGCTGGCATGAGTTGCAGTTTTTAACCAACTCATGGGCATCTTTGTAGATTGTGGGCCAAAAGAATCCGGAATCGAAGACTTTTCTTGCTGTGTAGTTAGCACCGTGATGTCCACCGGTGGGACCATTATGGCAAGCCATGAGGATGTCATGGGCTTCTTTGCCAAAAACACAACGTCGAATAACTTGATCCGCACAGATTTTAAACAGAAAGGGATCTTCCCAGAAATAATGCTTCACGTCTTTGAAGAATTTTCTTTTCTGCTGGGATGACATCCCTTTGATCACGAAATTTCCCGCATGGTAGTTTGCGATGTCAGCAAACCATGGGGTACTAGAATCAAGAGCAGCAATCGAACTAAGAGTTTCCAGAGGAAATTTTTCATTTATCTCTTTTGGATCGAGCTCATTCTTGTGAGGATTCTCTAATCGTGATAGATGATCAGCCGCTAGGTTCTCAGCTCCTTTCGTGTCAACTACATCAAAGTCGAACTCTTGAAGGAGCAGAACCCATCGGAGCAATCTCGCCTTAGAATCTTTCTTAGCAAAGAGATACTTAAGGGCGGAATGATCCGTATACACAGTGCATTTGTTCATGACAAGGAGTAAGATCGAAATTTTTTCAAATGCGTACACCCCCCACACCCCCCAAAAAAAACACGGCTAACATTTCTTTCTATGTCGTGGTGTAACGTGATTCCGCCTCATTCATTGTTTTACTTGCATAGTGTATAGGCCTGAAATGTTTCTCATGACGTTGCCCCAAGACTGCACCTAAGGCGAAATCGCTTGCATCGCACATAAGTTCAAATGGTTCATTCCAGTCTGGGGCAATCAGGATTGGAGCCTCGGTTAGATTCTTTTTTAGAGTGTTAAATGCTTCAATACACTCTTTGGAGAAATAAAACGGAGTCTCTTTTTCAAGCAAATGGGTCATGGGACGGGCTATTTTTGAGAAATTCTGGATGAATCTTCTATAAAACCCGGCATGCCCAAGAAAACTACGGACACCTTTTACAGTAGTCGGGTGAGGGAGCTTGGCGATAACGTCAATCTTAGCTCGATCGACCTCAATTCCCGACTTGGAGATTTTATGTCCAAGAACAATGCCTTCCTTAACCATGAAATGGCTTTTCTCCCAGTTTAGAGCTAAATTGGTGTCTTCACACCGCTTAAGCATCTTTTCCAAATGGGTTAGGCATGTAGAGAAAGAACTTCCAAAAACCGAAAAGTCATCCATAAACACTTCCATCGTTTTTTCGATCATGTCGTGGAAGATTGCCATCATACATCTTTGGAATGTGCCTGGTGCATTGCAGAGGCCAAAGGGCATGCGGCGGTAGGCAAAGGTTCCGTATGGGCAAGTAAATGTTGTCTTTTCCTGATCATTTGGGTCGATGGGTATTTGAAAATAACCTGAGAAACCATCGAGAAAACAATAGTATTCGTTTCCCGCAAGCCTCTCGAGCATTTGGTCCATGAATGGTAGTGGAAAATGGTCTTTTCGGGTGGCTTCATTCAACTTTCGGTAGTCAATGCATACCCGCCATCCCGTAACTAATCGAGTTGGGATCAACTCATTTTGCTCATTCTCAACTACGGTAAAACCACCTTTCTTTGGTACACAGTGTACCGGGCTTACCCAGGGACTATCCGAGATAGGGTAAATTAATCCAGCGTCAAGAAGTTTTTCAACTTCCTTTTTTATGACATCGTGGATTTTTGGGTTTACCCGTCTCTGATGTTGGACCGCTGGTGTGTAGTCCTCTTCCATTAGAATTTTGTGAGTACAAAATTCTGGGTTAATACCCTTGATATCGGAGAGTTTCCAAGCGATGGCTCGCTTGTGGGACTGCAACACCTTTATGAGAGCGGCTTTCTCCCAGACACTCAAATTCTCTTAGGACTTATGACTGGTAACTTGGTTGTCACTCCCAAAATGGATATTCGGAGGTGGGAGGTAAGTCTTGAGCTTGACCTCAGGAGGTCATCAATTGATGTTTCTCGGTTTTGGCTTCACAAATCCTCAGTTCTTTTATTTAACCTCAGGAAAATAATTTGCATGGTTAGGAAGTGGTGATAAGGGCTCACTATTTAGGATAGCTTCAAGAAGAAGAATGTCCTCCTCGGGATCACATTCGGCATCATCAATTCCTGACTTATACGAAGTATCAGAAAGTTCAGCTTCGATTTCTTCAAGAATGAAATCACTACCCTCGAATGGAGTGAGGGTGGGAGAAGTGGTATCAACGATCGGTTATCAAAGGAAGGGTGGGAAATTTGCATTGCTAATACTTCGAGAAACCTAAAAATTTCTTGAGGAATATTCACACAAGCTATATCAATAAGTCGACCTTGTTAACTGATTTCTATGTCATTGTAGGAGAAATTTTTCGTATCACCTACTTTGAAAGCACGGATTGGTCATCATGTCTTAAGGTCATCTTTTCACCGTGTACATCAATCAAGGCTCTTGTCTTTCTTAAAATGGTCTTCCTAAAATCAACGGGACTCTAGGGTCGGCATCATAGTCAACTACCACAAAATCAGCTGGAAAATAGAAGGTTCCAACCTTCACAAAAACATCTTCGGCTATGCCGGTGGGAGTGGAGATCGATCGGTCGGCTAACTCGAGTATCATCCTAGTTTTGGTCAGTCTTTGGAGATTAAGCTTTTCAAAAACGGAGAGTGGCATTAGATTGATGCTTGCACCGAGATCGGCCAGGGCCAAGCATTCATCCAACTCTGGGAAATCACACGGTATCAGAAATCTACCCGGGTCTCCTAATTTTTCGGGAAATGTCTTTAGGATGACTACCGAGCAATTTTCATTAACCGGTGTTTTGGTTAATTCCAAGATCTTGTCTTTGTTGTTCAAAAGCTTTCTGAACATCGGTGCAAACTTAGGCATGTGCAGGAGAGCATCTGCGAAGCTCAGCTCGAAGTGGAGATTCCGAAAAATTTCCATAAATTTCAAAGCTAAAAGGTCGTCCTTTTCGCGGATTTTCTCCTTGTTTACCCTAGATGGATATGGTAAAGTCGTTTTGGTTCTAGGCATGACAACTGGTTCATCAACTTGGACTATCGGAGGTTGGACGTCTTTGGTACTTCCGTTAGGAAGCACCGTGTCCTTTGTTCACTCGGCTTAACTTCCACCACCGGAGGGGAATTGAGGTCCATCATATGAAAACACCGCTTCTGGTGGTGATTGCTTTCAATTCACCCTTCGGGTTAGCAATGGTGTTGCTAGGAAGAGAACCCGAACTTGAAGTAGAAGCTTGGTTAGAATTTACTATTTTGGTGAGCAAGTCGGTTATGTTGGACATTTGGTTTTGCATGTTTTGCATAACCGCATCATTAGCCTTGACATAGCTCTCAAAATCAGTTTTTGACACACCCGAAGCTTGATGAGCTGGAGCTTGGTAAGCTGGGTGTTGATTAACCAGGGGTCCCCCCCCCCACCATGATACTATTGGGGCCGTTGTTGAACCTGGGGTCGTTGGATTTGACCCTGGTTGTAGCCATTCCCACGGTTTTGGTTTTGGTTCTGGTTCCAACGATTCTGATTGTTGGCTTGGTTGTTGTGTTGCATGGGAGGAAAACCGGGTGGTCTGATTTGGTTTGCCATCGGTGGCGGACGGTAACCGGAATTTCCTTGGTTGAAATTTGCTGCGGCTGCTTGCGAGACGTATTCTTGGATGTTATCTCGGTAATTGTTGCTATCGGTAGCCGGACAATTACGATATGAGTGGGCACCACCGCAGGTAACACAACTTTGCTCAACCGCTTTTACGGGAGCGGGAGCTGGAACTGGAGATGTCTGCTTGTCGAGAAGTAGAGCTCTAACCATATCTTTCAATTCAGCAACATCGGGAGATACTCCGGAGGTGGAAGCGCTCGTACTCACTTTAGCAACAATGGCTTTGCTTCGGGAGTGACGAACTTTGGACTTGCTCTCGATGATGCTTGAGCAATCAGCGGGCCTTTTGTCCAAAAAGTTACCACCTGCGGCGGAGTTCAAAGAGTCTTGATCATTAACATTTAAGGCATTGTAAAATGTATCAAGTTGGTGAAGCTCCGAGAATCCATGATGTGGACATGCTCGGAGAAGATCTTTGAATCGATCCCAAGCCTCACTAAACGACTCATCAAATCTTTGTTTGAAATTGGTAATTTCGTTCCGAAGATTTGTCGTTTTAGAAGGTGGGAAAAACTGATTGATGAATTTAGCAACGAGGTCATCCCATGTCTGAATTGATCGAGGGGGTTCTTTCTCAAGCCATATCCGGGCTGCCCCCTCGAGAGAGAAAGGAAAAAGCATCAACTTAATTGATGTGGTCGGGACATTAGGATATCTCAAAGTAGAGGTGATTTTATTGAAGTAACGGATGTGGGCATGTGGGTCCTCTTTGTCATGTCCGAAGAACTGCTTGTTCTGGACAAGAGTTAGCAACCCATGCTTGATCTCAAAATTTGCTGCTGCGATTTCAGGAACAACAATTGCGTCCTCGTATCCCTCGGTGGGAGCCTGGAGCAATTCTGCCATAGTTCGATTATCAGCCATCGTATCTTTGGGAGGTTCAACAAGATTCGGAGGAACTTGTTGTTGTTGTCGATGTTGTTGTCGTAGACGACGAGCTTGAGAACGAGTGCGCATGCACTAAAATAGAGAACAAGAAGAGTATTTTTGGTTTTTCAGTTTATTCACAATCTATTTTAAACGGACAGGAACCTAAAACTAGACAACTTGAACCCAAATAGTCTACTTACTTCACGGTAGCTCTCAAAAAGATAAACGCACAGGTGAGCGGAGGAGTAGGAATAGCGCGAAGCTTATTTCTCCTTTCGGGTCGTAGTTCCTAGGAACAACCCTCCTTATACCCACTTTTTAGCTTGTTTAACTTTTCAAGGTGAGCCGTACGTCGTAAGGGACACAAATGGTAAGTTTTAAATCTTTGATTCGAGTTGGGAACCAACAAGTTCACCGGAAGTTATTATGATAATACCTCAATTGAGAATATTATATTTTGGTATTTTTACCAATTTGTAAATTTTATTTCTTTTTATGGACAATGTTTTTATTTTTTTTTCTTTTGTTTTTATATGATAATTATACTAGTAAAAGAAGATAAAAAAAAATATTTTTGTACTTTACTTTTTTTTTAATAAAAGAAAATATTCACAGATTCAAACACAAATTTTCAAGAGTAACGATAATCGTTTTCAGCCTCCCCGGCAGCGGCGCCAAAATTTGACTCGCGAAAACCTACTCCTTAAAACTTATCTATATATGATATAAATACATAGATAAATGTAAACACAAGGATCAGAATCCGCGAGACCAATGAAAACCGGAAGCAGTATAGAGTGTTCCCGGGTCGTTATGTCCCAACGAGGCTAGAGATGGAAAATCGAAAGACGATTGATGATTGATGTTTGAATATGACAAGGATGTGATTATGATTGGGCACTTAATTAGCAAAAGCACACAAAGATAAGCAAGGAAAATAAGCTAAAACAAGCATAAAAGCTAGAAATGAGAAAACACTAAAACTTTAAAAGCTAAAACACAAATAAGCTCAAATAATCTTAAGACAAATCAAATAAGCTAAACTAACTCTAAATAAGCAACTTTAAAAAGCATTTAAGCTAAATTAAGCAAGATAAACTCAACAGCACAAACTAACAGTATTAACTTGGAGTATTAACTAACAGTCTAAACTAACAGTACTAACTTGGAGTTAGTACTGCTAGCTTTAAGTTAGTACTGTTAGTTCAAAGTTAGTACTGCTAGCTTAAACAAAACACAATGAAACAAGAAATAAGCAAACAAGCTAAAACAGATATTTAACTAACCCTAATAAGCACTTAAACTAGGACTATATTGATTAAATAAGCTAGAAAACTAAAAATGATAAACTTTGAAATTACTTATGTTGGAAAGGGAAATAAGCTTTAAATAAGCTTACTCCTAATAATTCAGTAAGGAAAATGGGTTGAATCTACTCTAAAAGCTAAAGGATAATTTTAAATTATGCAGTAATATCTAAGCTGGTAAGCTAAAATGAAACCACCGAGTAATAACAGTTTTAACTAACAGTATAATTGATTTAGTACTGGTAGCTTTAAGTTAGTCTGTTCCTCAAAAGTGGAAGTAGCAGTTATATCTACAGGTTAGTACTGCTAGTTGAATATACCACTTAAAAATCATTTTTCTTCAAGGCTAATTAAAAAACAAGATTATCAATAACAAATCTAAAACACTTATAAGCGACTTTTAATCAAGAATAAACTTAAATAAGCTGACTTGGCCTAGCAGTGTTAACTCATAACTAGCAGTTTTATCAAATGAACTAACAGTACTAACTTGAAAGTTGCACAAATCACTTTTAAATAACTACTAAGCAAGATAAGTACTAAAAGAGTTCTGCAGTAAATAAGAACAGTATAATGAAAAAGGAGAGACTTACAACACCTTGCTCAAAAACAGGGTCAACAAAAAGTCTACAAGCTTAGCTTGTATTTAAACAAGCTAGGCGAGAGTCATAAGCCATCCAGAACTGGCATATCATCCATATAATAAGTGTGGTATATTTGTGAGTGATTTTCTCTTAACTACTTAACTTTTTAAACTTACTTAATTAAAGCAGCTTATAAACAAGCTGTGTTGAGAGCTTTTTAAACACAAATCAACACATTCAAGAAACTTAACACTTGGAATTGTAAATTGACTTAAAAACTTAAATTTGCATTAAAACTTGAAAATGTTACAAAGCTGAAAGTAAAAGCTGTAAGTGACTGAAAATAAAGCTACAGTTATATTAAAATAAAAAATTAACTTTTTTCTCTAACATTTCAAAAAGTAATATATTTATAGTTCGAGTCTTCTGTCTCTGGACTTGCAGCTTGTGCTTCATTTTGTGAGCGGAAGAAAACAAGTGTGCTTGTTTCTGTGTGAGGTAATTTCTAAAGCAAATCCCAGCCGTCGTATTTCTTTGTGCTTCTTTGGAATCAATCTCAGCCATTGACAATACTTGGGAATGGTGAGGGATTGCCAACATGGCACTTATACAACTGGGGGGGGGGGATAGAGGAGTGGTTGAAATGATTTTTCTAGGGTGTTGAGTGGTTTTGCAGGGTAGAAGGTATGGGACGACATCCAAGTTGTACCTGGGTTTTTGTTGGGGCGGGAAAGAAGGCTTTTGGGGAAGTAGGCAGTTTTGTCCCCTCAAGTTATATAACTTGAATGCCAATCTCTACCCGGTTTGCAGTTTTAACCCTTGACTTTTTATCTTTTGTAATACAACTTGAGGCTTGGCAGTTTTAGTCCCTCAAGTTGTATTTTCTTCCACCTGGCTGACTTTTGACTTTGTTCTTTCCATTCCGTGCTTGGATTTGCTTGCTTTTGGCTTTCTTTTTGTTCCTTTTCTTGAATATCCGTTTCCTGCACAATACAAATGCAAACATACAAATACAATGTATTTTTGGCATGTTTTTAGTCATTTAAGTCCGTTTTAAAAGGAAAATGGTATGTGTAATTAAGCACATACCAATCACCTTGGAAACGAGTTATCCGTTTTGGCAAACGAGAGAAGTTGAACCCGAGGTATATTCGACCTTTCAAGGTGTTAGCAAAAGTGAGAACCATTTCTTATAGACTCGAACTTCCACAACAGTTAAGCTGGGTTCATAGCACGTTTCACGTATAAAACTTAAAGAAGTGTTTATCTGACGAGCCGTTGGCGATCCCGTTTGATGAAATACATATCGATGACAAGCTTCATCTTGTTGAAGAACCAGTGGAGATTATGGATCGTGAAGTCAAACGGTTAAAGCAAAGCCGTATTCTAATTATCAAGGTTCGATGGAACTCTAGGAGAGATCCTGAGTTCACATGGGAACGTGAAGATCAATTTTGAAAGAAGTATTCGCACCTCTTCACAAAAACCTCACCCTCGACAAGTGCCGCATCTTGAGCCTTACGGACAAGGCTCCTTTAACGGGGGAAGACTGTAACAATCCATTATTTCAGGTCATTTTATGACTTCACCATTTTCAATTATTTATTTTTAGGGAATTTACGCGTTTACTTTTAATTTTTATCGTTAAGTTAAATCGCGTAAACTAAAAATAAGCATTCAACGTAAACGGTCATCAAATAAATAAAAGTTTACGTCAAGTAAGTGTTATATAATTATTAGGAAGATAATTTATAACTTTACACTATTTATTATTAGTCGTTACGTAAATCGTATACGTTTCGTAATAAAACACTATTATGCATGCATGGGAACCCATTAACCCACCTACACTTCAACATATACCCACTATTACCCTTAATGTCAAAATTTTATAGAACTCGCCATCCTTTCAACACCTTAGCCGAATATATATACACAAACACAATGCATACACTTGAAATTAAATCAAATGCTTTCACTAACAACATAAACTAGTATATCCTTTACCCCTTGGATCAAACTAAAGCAAGAAAACATGCTTATCAAGCCACCAAACATTTCAAATTTGTCTCCTATGCTCTATGTTATATCCGGCAGATCTCAAGGGATAAAGAACCAAGAACAATGCATGCCTAAGCTCATTCACATCAACTCTTACACGAGGGCATGTAGTCTACACCTTTACCTTACATCTCTTACACCTAGCATTAGAAAAATCAATGAACCATGCCCTAGCGAAGATCAAAACCATATACATTGAAACCATTTCATGGTTTTGAATTCATGGTATTCTTACAAGTTTAAGGCTATAAATAGAAGGCAAAAAGGTAAAGACTTTCACACACTTAACAAATACTAGCAAAAACTTTAAAGTTTCCTCTCTTTTCTTATCATAACCCACGGCTTGTAACACCAACATAAAAACTTTCATAGTTTTGATTTTACAAGTAATATAAGGGTACAAGGGTTGATATTAGGTATATCTAAGGTCATTCAAAGTATTTTGGAAGCTTGGTTGGTTATTTATACAAGGGTTTAATCAAGTGAGAAAGCTAGGGTTTTCAAGTATTGGATTAGGGTTTTGTTGGAAGTATTTAGGGTTAAATACTTGTGTTGATTTTGTGTATCATCTTCATTCATCTTCATAAGGTCTAATACAAACCCTAATCTTTTCTAATACTTCATTTACATGTTTATATATATTTGTTATATTGTTCTTCATCATCTAAGGTATTTTATAAGTTTATAAAATAAAGTGATCTTACATAATTCAAATTTATATTTTACACATGACAAAATGTTACTAAAAATATGTTAGAATGCAAGAATATACTTTATATAAGTATTGGTAAAATTATGGAATTAATTTATGGATTTATTTGTTAAAAGTTTATTTATAAAAGTTTATATATAAAAGATTATGAGGACATTTCATTGGACATAAAATCATGGACAATAATTAGTGGACTTAAAAATATACTGCTGATGTTGTATTAGTGATATTAGAGGACTTGTATTATATAAAACATGTTAAAGTTTATAAAATAAAGTTTATAAACTTATTTATTTAACTATATAAACCTACTATGAAAATTCGATTACACATAAAAATAATTTGATATTTTTTTGTGAAAGTACATATTAAAAGAAATCCAAGCATATAAGGAACTCGATAAACGAAGCCATAACGAAAGAGTTATGAATTTTACAAGATTACAATATAAAGTGTTTTTATAAAAGTATTTTTATAAAAACTGTTACTATTCGGACTTGATAAAAATATAAGGATATTTTTCTGTGATATTAAATCTTATGAGGAATCCAAATATATAAAGAACACGAAAAACAAGATTATAACGAAAGAGATATACATTTTACAAATATTTTGAAACTGTTAAAAATATATGGATAATTTTTTGTGAAAGTACATTTTATGAGGAATCCAAATATATAAAGAACATTAAAAATGGAATCGAAACGAATGAGATATGATTTTACAAGGTTACGATAATTAATATATGAAAAGTGTTTTTATAAAAACTCTTTTATAAAAACTGCTACTTTTTCACAACATTATAAATTCTGTAAACATTTTTATATGTTAGATTATTTCATTACGATTCCGTACATATAGAGAACACGTTAAAACGTGATGCTAAAATGGATAAAGTTATTAAATTCTAAGTATTTCAAAAAGTATTATATACTTTAACGCTTTTTATAAAAGCTTAAATATATGTAAGAACTGGCAAAATACTTAAAAACAAGTATTTTGAGGACTCTCGACTCTGTATTCCGGCCAATAGTATAAAAACTTCAAAGTTTGCCTCCGAACGACATTTTGTATGTTAAAACCTTTCAGATTTTCATATTTTGGAATGTAATAGATTGTTATTTAGTAGTTATAAAGATAAAGTATATTTTTTGATATAAATATTATTTTATGAAAACATTAAACTATTTTATATAAATATCATTATATAAATAACAAAAATATTAAAACAAGTATTATTAATAAATAATCAAATATTTGAAAAAGATAATATTTGTATTTTTCAAATACAAATACTTATACATTTATTTAACAAAAGCAATTTAAACATTATTTCAAGTTTATAAATTAAACAAGAAATTTAAGATGGTATGAAGTAACTAATCATAAAAATATATTGATGTATTTATATTAAAATACATGACACTCATACGACCTATACTTAATTAGGTTGCATTTGGATTTGCCGAGACTATTTATACTATTTGATTTAGATAATCAAATCATTCACTAATGTGAGTTCATACGCCCCTATTTTCTTACGCATTAACAATGATTTAAAACTATTAGTGGCGTGGAATCATGCATTGTTTTACATTTGGATCGCAAGTACACTTTTTAAACAAATTCACGAGTTTGCCTAAGTATCGCGATAACTAACTATATGCCCATGGAATATGATATCAATTACTTGGTGTAAGCGTGAGTGTCATAAATAGATCTATTTGGGATTGACATCCTCGTTCGGGTGAGTAGCGCTCACTAGGTTTGACGGATTGAACCAACGGACGTATACCATGTCGGATTTGGGATGTTGCGGGTTAAACATCTACACGGGCACATTGTTGGCATTAATTTACAGTCCATACATGCTCGTTGTTCAGTGTCTGAGATTAGAATATCGTAATTACATTTGTATGTGTTACAATATCTTACACTTTAAAATCTTTGCAGGTCCTACTTTATCACATTACTTAAACTTCGTGAATTCACCAACTTATTGGTTGACGGTTTTTTAAAGCCAGTTTTCTCAGTGCTCAATACAGGATACAGAACAAGATACATTGGTGGTCATCATTTTGGAGTCACATTGCTATAAGATTTGTACTGCATTCACATTTTGGGGAATATCTCGTTATGTATTAAAATCTTTATAATTTCAAGATGAAAAGTTATAGCTCTTCGGGCTTTTGTAACAAACAATTTATTTAATCTAATGTATCATTTTCAAACGACTCATATAGAGGTCGTTCTCTCATCTTGTGCTATTGATCTATGAAGTAACGCTCTCGGACCCTTATTCCGCTGCGAATCCCTCTATTTGGGGTGTATTAAACAGATTCTTTTATTCGGTCATGGAGTTATGAATTCTTGTTGATGAAGAATTGTTTCGAAGCATATATTTCTCAATGAAACCATGGTCACCGTCATTTATCTTTTGAAGGATGAGAAATCAACATGCCAATATATTTATGAAATGTAAATCTTTTCGCTCTTTAATTCTAAATGGAAGTTATTTTCTAACATTGTTCTGAGTTTTGTCAGAGTAGTCTTGCAATCAGTCTTACAAAGTATTTCTGTGGTAAGATGCTTTTCTAGTAAATCCACTTCCTGAGAGAATGTTCTTTTGAATATAGGTACTACACCAAAGTCTTTTAAAATATCTGTGAGAAACGTAAAGTGTGACTGAAGTGCTGTATAGACTTTTCATGAAACCTCTCTTTTGAGAGCGTTGTCTTTCTTGATGTCGTATGGGCTCTTGCTCTTATCTTGCTCTTTTGCAACCGAACACGAAGAAACTGTGTTTTTCGTTTCCATTTTATATGATTTGTTGTGTAAGGATATCAGATCTTAAGTTTATGAAGTGATTGTTGTTGTAGATTTGAGTAATGAAATCTAGTTCACGGGATTTTACAAGTCTTGATTAAACTGAGAAAGAAATTAGTATTTCACGAGATTTTACTAAATCAAGAAGAAACCATGAAAGTCGAAATGTTGATAAAAAAAACTTGTCAAAATCGGTTGATGTGTCAAAATTGGTTGATGTGTTAAAATCGGTTGGTGTGTCAATTTCGGTTGGTGTATCAATTTCGGTTGATGTGTTAATTTCGATGCAGTGTCAATTCCAATGGCAATTTCGGCTAGTGTTAATTCTAGTGGCAATTTCGGTGCATTCAAGACGAATATATATCACAACACAATAAGCTACCAATAAGCTATAAATAAGCTGAATCTAATGAGAGAAAAGTAGAGAGGAGGAAAGGAAGAATATTAGATTGAAAGTAGAGAGTTTGGTCTAGTTACACATACAAAAAATGGTAACCAACACCCTCTCCATGTGTGGAGAGGGTTCTATTTATAGTCCTTGAAGCCCTAGTGGCGTATGGATAATTGATCATGGGTCGGGCTTGGCTTGTGTTGGGCTTTAGCCCCAAACATGGACAATATTTGCTTAAAGTCCAAGCTCGTTGAACCCGACTAGCCTATTACAATATAAGACTAATTATTACAAAAACGACCGACTACATTCTTGTTTGACTTATATAAAACAAGGCTAACAAGAACGTAGAGGTTCACATAGGAAAGTTTAACCTTTTAGAGGACTTCTATGTCATAGATATGGAAAAAGACCCCGCGGCCCCTTTACTTGTAGGAAGAGGATTTTTAGCAACCGCTAGTGTCATAATAGATTGTAGGAAAGCCAAGATAGCGGTAGGAGAAGGAGTTAATAGGTTAATATTTGGAGTAAAAGAAATCGACCTAGGTGATGAAGAAGTGCCTTATTGGACTACCCTAGGAAAAAGAGAGTCTTATGAACCCCGACATAGTACGGATGGTATTGGTACCCGACCTTCTTATTATGCTAAGAAAGACTTCATGGATTACCATTTACCTGGGGAATAGAAAATTGCTAGAGATGCCGAACTTAACCCCTTTAAGGATATCTTAGTGTTTAGAAAAATGGTAGAATTCTTATGAGCTATACCTATAAATCTTAAAGGAAATATGTGGGAGTCGGAAGAGTTGATAGAAAAGAGAGTTGATTGGAGTAGGCCACGAAAGGAAGGAGATGAAGCGTGACACATTAGGATTGAATTGATTGACCCCGATGGAGAAAATTTTAATAAGACCTTTCAATCAATTCCCACCACTAGGAAATTATCCAAGAAAGAGAATCCAAGCGAAATCATCAATTTGGATCAATTTCATAATTCCTAGGAGTGTTACTCCAAGTCTAGCTATAAGACTCGTTAAATAAAGAAAAGTGCTTATTGGGAGGCAACCCAATCTTTTATTTTCTTGCATTTTAGGTGTGTCGTGTATTTTATTATTTATTGTTTGTTTTATTATGTTTGAATTATAAGTAATCATGCTTTGTTTTGTCTTTAACCTCGTCTTAATTACAACCAAAGGTATTTTGCATCAAATAAGTGTAGGGGAAAATATCCGGTTTTTAAGAACCTTTTCAAACATATAAAATAAATAGTTTAGATTAATTCGCATCTTATGTGTCTTGTATGTTTGTTTGAGTCATATGATTGTGCTAATTGTTCTTATGGTTTATGCAGTAAATTTTTTCTAGGAAATAATTAATAGGATATTTATGTAGAATTTTTTTCAAGAAACGAAGACATTTTTATTTATAGACCCTGGACACGGCGTCAGGAATTTTTCCTAATGACGTCGCCAGCCCAGCTACAGTAAATTTCGTATTTTCTTGAATTTTTGAAAAACTAGTTTTTTGTAATTTCCAAAATTTTCAATTTTCCTAATCCTTGCAGAAAACCACGATTACATTAGTACATTCATCCTATCTTTATTGCTTTCATAGTGTCTAAACCTTATAAACAAGGGTTGTATATCAATATCCCGTCGAATTTTACGCGTGGTGTAGTTGTTTCTTGTCTTTAATTTGCAGGTTATATTTGATAAGGAGAAGCCCGAAAGTTCTTAGGATTTTCGCATGGACGATTCTTGGATGACGATTTAGCCGGTTTATGTTGTTTCTTCTCCAATATTGAGCAAAACCAGGGGAGTACTAGTTTCTTTTCATTTTTTCTTATTTTCCCTTTATTCGTTTTTCGGGTACTTGTAGAACATTAGGGACATTGTTCAAAATAAGTGTAGGGGGAAAATAAAGCCTTAGAAACTATTCATTCAATTGCATTTGCTTTGTCCTTAAAAAGATGAGTAATATACTGAAACATAGCTTAAACGGTAATTTTGACCCAAATTTAAATTTTTTATGGCACATACCGACAAAAACTTAGTATTAATAGCATCTCACTAGATAGGAGTTATATGACTAGCACACAAACCATATCACTCAAAAAAAATTCCACTAAAAAAATATGAGGTTCGCCCCTAGATCTTTAGGAATTAAGCATCCATCTTTGATGCTTTTATATAATTATAACCTTTAGCTTGCTCGAGTTAAGGATTTGAGCAATCGCATGTGTCTCGTTCATGGATTTGATCGAGCATGTGTGGTTTTGTCACTTTTTCTAGAGTATTAGTATCGGTTAGGATTATGAGAGTGTAGCGGTATCATATTAAATTCTAGAACTTGTTTTAGTGATGCATCTCAAGACCGCTAATGAGATCGCATTCGTGTGATTAGGATCTGCTAAATGATAAGAGGCATTAGGATAAACCCTTGTTTTTAGCCTGTATTCATTATAGTTATGATGGTCACCCCGATCATCTGACTACCCCCACACCCTTGCTTAGCACTCATTTTTAGTGAAAGATACCCCTAGTACACCCCTCTGAGCCTATCCTTTTCGCGGTTCTCGTAATTCTCTGCTGGATTCCAGATTATTAATGAAGAGCATTGTTTACACCCCACGAAAATGTTACACCCAAATCGCCTTAGCCTTCCTTGTATGTACTTATTTTTAGTACATTATTGTTATCACATTTGCTAAACCCCAGTTAATTATTTGCTTGAGTACATGGTTGCTAATTCGAGTCTATTATTAGTGTATACAATTTTAAAACGATTGGGATTCATGGTAGTTTTTATTTTATGGAGAAACAGGGAAGAAGTCAATTTATTACCCCTATACGTGCTTATTATACTCCATGTTTGTTGTTTCTTCTAATTCGAGTCATTAGTTAGTTTATGTATTGAGTATTAAAAACTCAAGTTTATGGGTGCAATTATAAACCCCAAATCATGTATATGTTTATTTATGTTCAAGCAAATGGCAAGGCAAAATTGTATGAAAAAAATGAAGAAAAAAAAAGGATAAAAAAATAAAAAAAGAAGGAAAAAATGTACGGGATGCCATTTTGCTTATGTTTATGTTTATGTTTAAGAAAGTGTCAAGAAAAGAAAAAGAGTTTGATGTAGAGTTTGTATATCTTTGTCCTAGTGTGGTCGAGTCTTGGCTTAGCAGCGCCTTATACATGTATTCTTGTGAATAATTGACTTGCCACCAGTAAATTCCCTAAATATCCTAACCGTGTTTCCTTTACCCTACACATTTACATCACAACCCTTTGAAAGACCTCTTTGATAGTAATTCCTAGGTGCTTACGCCAATGCAGTGGAGGTTTGATCATTTATCAAGCTTATGGTAATTTATATGCTATGACAGGTAATGAGTGTTACTTTTCCATGTCCCATATTGTTATAATTCATTATACACCCAAGAGAAAGAGAGAATCCAAACACTTATGTGAGGTACTAGTATATAATTTTCGTTCTTTTAATTATGAGGTCTAGTTGGTTGTGCCATGAATTATCTTTATTGAGTAGGTTAGATACCCCCGATATTGCTATTGACTAGGTAGAAAAGCTCATTTGCTTGAGGACAAGAAAATCCCAAATGTAGGGGGTATTTGATGAGGTGTCATTTTATACACTTTTTTGGGGTCATTTAACCCCATAAATCATGCAAATATGCTCAAAATACGTGCTTAATCGTTTTTTTTTTGTGTTTTTAGCATGTGGATGACATTTATAGGAATACACGTGACTAGGACTCAATTTGGAAAGAAACGGACAAGATTTCAACTCTACACGAAAATTGATATCAAAAGGCATACAGTGCGTGGAGACGGCGTCGCGATTCCTTGCGATGGCGTCATAAGGCTCAAGCGACGGCGTCTGAGATTTTTGAGACGGCATCTGAAGTAAAAAATCTTCTTTTTCCTCAAACTTCTATGAATAAACTGTATTGATTTTGATGTTTACAAATTATGTTTGATATATGGTTGGAAAGCTAATGATTTTTTTAATGTCAAAGACGATTAATCGTTTGAACTTTTACACAAATACTTATGCTCATTTCACGACATCATGTTAAACGTTCGAACTTACAGATTAATGTTATATCACATGTGATACATCAAGCGGGTCTGTCTATAAAAAATATTATACTTTCTTCAACTTCTATGAATAAACTTTATTGATTTGGAGGTTCAAATATTATGTGTGATAAATGGTTTGAGATCTAAGGATGTTTATTTTACAATGCCAAAAACGATGAATCATTTAGAGTTCTACACAAATGTTTATACTGGTTTTACGAAAGCATGTTGAGTGCTCGAACTTACAAATTAGCATTATATCATATGTGATATACCAAGCAAAATATTGCACCGAGAACAACAAAAACTACACAAAACAATAATGTCAAAAATATGAAAGTGTCTTTATGGAAAGATAATTAAATACTAGTCACGATAATGTAATTTATGTAGATTAACGGTATATGGTTTTTGAGATATGTATTTTTTTTTCTAAAAAGTGTGAGTGTGTTTTAAATAATAATATTAGTTAATTCCTTTTTTCCCTTTATAAAATAAATGAGTTAATTTTGTGTTTCAGTATGCGGTAAAAATATTAGGGCAAAATCTATTTATGCCACCTCACTCAAAAGTGTTTGTGTTGTTTGCCCTTAAAAATAGTGCTTTTCACAAATGCCTCAGAGTGATATGGCCGATCTAGGCGACTTGGACGACTTTCACCAAAAATTGACATGTGTTCATGCAAGTACTTGGACGTTCGAGGCGACTTGAGACACTTGGAATACGTGTCAAAATTTGGTGAAAGTCGCCCAAATCACTCACGTCGACCTGAAGCATTTGTAAAAATATATTTTTTTTAGCAAACAACACACTTTTGAGTGAAAGGGCGTAAATAGAATTTTCCCAAAATAATAGTGTTTAGCTAAACTTTTCTCTATGCTATAAGTAACAGGTACACATATAGCATGACATCATTTTCACTAAATTATGATACCAATTATTTTTAATGCGAACTATAAACATGTAAACACCGTTTATATTTTCGTTAATCAAAAGTAAAGATAAAATGTTCTATAGTTTGAGATAACACCAAACAACCTGTTATTTTTTCTTTGAACAACCTGCTCATTTTATATTTCGATAAAATTAAAACGCTTTGCCGATTGCCGAATGCCGAATGTCTACAAGCATTCATATTAGGGGTGTTGATTGGTTCGGTTATCGGGTTGTTCGGTTAGTTTGGCTAAAAAAATTTTTTTTATCAAATCGAACCGAACCAAAAATCGAATTTATAGTTCGGTTTGATTCGATTTTAACAAATTCGGTTTGATTATTAATACGGTTCAATTAGGTTTCTGTTTTTTTGTTTTTTCTGCTCACTATCTCTTCAAGAATCAAATTAATTCATAGCCCAAACATCTATGAGCTCTATACATCCTTAGCCCAATATATAAACCCCAAAACCCTTTCATCCAACTAAACTACCATTCTTTTCTTCCACCCTTATCCCCCAAACTCCATTTCCACAACACCTCAATGGCTACACTCAATCTTTCCCTCATCTCTAAAACCCTAATAAACCCCATTTCAAAACCCTTAAACCCTATTTCAAAGCCATCATCATTCATCACCCCACTTATCAATTCACAATCTTTAATAAAACCCATTTTTAAAAACTCAAACAGGGTTAAAACCCACTTAACAAAAGCTGCAGTTGACGGGGATTATTCTTCTAGAAGGAGTAGTAGTAATGAACCAAGAGAGACTATTATGTTACCAGGATGTGATTATAGTCATTGGTTGATTGTTATGGAGTTTCCTAAAGACCCTGCTCCTACTAGGGAACAGATGATTGATACTTATTTGAATACTCTTGCTACTGTTCTTGGAAGGTTTTTTTTTTATATTTTAAAATCTGCTTTTATAATTTCTAGATGGGTAGTTTTATGTTTTATATTGGATTAAATTGAGCTGTTGTAAGCAGAAGAATATAAACGGATGAGGTAGCAAGTTTTCTTGACTGGCCTAACCGGGTTATCACGCGACCGTTTCCGACCATTTCCTGGCCACCCCAAATGTGTACCTAGTGAGGTTTGAACCCTTGACGTATTGTGAGGAAGTCAAGTGCCTCACCACTAGGCCATTTGGTGGTGGCTATAAGAAGAAGGATATAAGTAGCTTAAAAGTAAGCAGTTCAGGAGATCGTGTTTATGCTAAGGATTTTAAGGTCATATGAGACTAATAATATAGTTTTGCTTTTATCATAAAATGCCACTTTGAAATTACAAATACCCAACCTGCTTATTGGAAACTGCTTATTTTACTTTAGAAGAAGCTGATTAGTAGAAATAATAAGCAATCCTGAAACTTCCAGCCGTAGATGATACGGTGACCTGATATACCACAATTGGACATATAATGATCCAACTTACACACCCGTAGATGATACAAAAAAGCTCTCAGAGATTGAGTGGCATGTGTTCTTCTTTCCCTCTTCTCCCAGTAGGAAAAGAAACTGTTTTATCCAGAGTGTGTAAGAGTGATGAGTTTCGCTGCTTATGCAATGTTAAAGAAGCAAGTGTATGGAATTGATTGGTTGGTTACCAGTAAAGTATATCTACAACCGACACGCGCCCATGATTTGTTTTGTTTAGAAATTTCTCTAAAGATATGTTTCTATAATTAATTTAGCAATAAGTATTGCGTTGCGTGCTTGTCATCTACGGAAAACTTGTGTGATGGTAAAATGATCCGTCTGACTGTGTTTTCAGTTTGTTTTCTTCTGTGTAGTGTAGAAACTAGACCAGATACAACTTGCTATCTATGTTTTTTTGTTCATTTCCAATTTGTGTCATGAGTATAATACTTGTTTACATTGACTAAAGTATCAAATATTTCAATTGTGCTATAATTGTGAATGTCAGTATGGAAGAAGCAAAGAAGAACATGTATGCTTTCAGCACGACCACATACACTGGATTTCAATGCACAGTATCTGAAGAAACATCCGAAAAGTTCAAGGGTAAGATACCATAAGACTCGGTTATCAACATTATCGAATCACTTAAAAGAAACTTATAGCTGATAGCCTAATGGCATTTTCTTTCTCAGGACTACCTGGAGTGCTTTGGGTTTTGCCCGATTCATACATAGATGTGAAGAATAAGGACTATGGAGGTGAAATTCCCAACCCAACATTTATATGCTTATGCAAACATAACAGAACCTTTAAAATATGTTATGATCATTTGTACAATTATATGCTTACTTTTGCAATATTTAGGTGACAAGTACGTCAATGGTGAAATAATTCCTTGCCAATATCCTACTTATCAACCAAAGCCACGCAAACAATCAAAGTATGAAAGTAAAAGGTATGTAAGACAGAGAGATGGGCCTCCTGCCGAGCAGAAACGACCCAAGCAAGAGGCTGCTTCTTCTGAATCACCCTCAACATGATATCTTCGGGTGCACAAATCAGGGTAAATCTTGCCCTTTATACTTCCTCTTATTTTTAACTAATCAAACATTCAGGAGTATTTCATTATGAATTTTAATCTATTATTCAAAACTGATTTAGGAGACTTTAAGATTAATGAAACACTTTTTTGCCAGCCATTTTATCCCATTTTATTTAAAGCTTCTCGTTTGACTTGTTATTATTACTAAAGCAAAACCCCAATCAGCTCAATCATAAGTAGATGAGTCTAAGTTGCAACTCCTAATAAATTCCATTCCAATGTACTATTCTTGCAAATCCTTAGTCATCACAAGATGTGAGTCTTGTGATGACTGAATGAAAGTCGGAGCTTATTAGGCATAACAATGCTTTAAAGACTACATTAAAAACTTAATTGCTCATTTTAGATCTTACACACAATGCTGTTTAGCAGGCTGGCAACTCTGAGCTTGAAAAAGAAGAGACCGTGTGGGAAATGCGAGCAACGGCATGTCCTGGCCATGTCTATGCAGTGAAGACAATAGTGAGTGAAGACATTAGTGATATCTGCTTATGGCGTGGTTTAATTTTGTATAATAACTGCAAAGAATTGTTTAAAAACTGTATCCGACTTGTAGTTGAAATTGATTATTAGTTGAGTAGCAGCCATAGCCATATTATTAAATATGCTAGTTCTGATGTCCTATTTGACAATGAGTAGTAGTATTTGCTGTTTAATCATATAATTGGTGGTCTCGAGTTTTAAACAGTGATTCAGTATCAGGTAATGTTTGGCTAGTTAGTAGTTACAAGACAACCTGGATACCTATCCCTAGAATTATATTACTCAATGAATATTCAAACTACCTTTTAGGGCCCGTTTGTTATGGGTCTATAGAATCAAAGAATGGATTCAAAGTAGTTTTTATATGTTTGGTGTGAATAAATTTGACATCAATTTCCATCATAGATAAGTCTAGTGTAGTGTTTCGAAACTTTATAACCTTAGGATCATAAGTACAACTGTGAAAGAAGAACAAAAATTGAAAGTTTAGTTAAACAAACAAACGAATACAAAAACTTGACAAGGTGATATCTTTGTACCTGTTTGTTTGTCAAAAAAGTGAG
Source organism: Tanacetum coccineum (assembly GCA_026074375.1). Lineage (NCBI taxonomy): Eukaryota > Viridiplantae > Streptophyta > Magnoliopsida > Asterales > Asteraceae > Tanacetum > Tanacetum coccineum. The sequence goes on along the minus strand of BQNB010000004.1, from coordinate 172,771 downwards.
TATGTGTGTTAAGTTAAAGACCACCTCCTAGATTTCTTACTTTAACCTTTTGGGACATATTCATTTTCAGGCATGGTAAATTCAGCTTGGATTTCTAATTTAAGAACAGTATTGTAAAACTCATTGAATAGGTATGTTCCACGATTTCTTATAATCCCTTGACATTTGAACGTCTGCGGATTTCAGCCATGAACATGCTATCAAATGCTGATGTGTCTCCACATTTTTACATAATTCCTCTCTTTTTGACATAAAGCAAATTTTCTAATGGGGACCTTCAAAAACATAAAACACCATAAAAGTGTGTACATTATTGTCAAAACTTCCGATTCTTGGATTTATATTCTCGTGTTAACGCTGTTGACTGTTTACAATTTTCACGGTATTATATATGTACTCAAAAGAAGTGTAAAACGACGTAGTATTTGTGGCTAAAACACTGTTCATTTTTGAACAGTAATCGGGCTATAGTTTTTTTCTGGGCTCTCATTTTTGGGCCGGCCCATTTGAGGTTTTTTTTTCCCCTTCTTTTTTTATTTAGTTAAGATTTAAAGCACGAGCATAATAACGGAGAACATACAAGTAGGCGATATAAAAAAAACCGTCGAATACAAGTCAGCCCCGTTGCAACGCACGGACACATTCCTACTCAATATTCGTTCAAAGTCAATTCCAAAAAATATTATGGCCCGCCTTGGGCCAGCCCATTTAGTTATTTTTTTTCTCCCATTTTTACTTAACATTTATGGCGCACAAAAATATTATGGCCCGCCTTGGGCCAGCCCATTTAGTTATTTTTTTTCTCCCATTTTTACTTACTTAA
>BQNB010000004.1:137013-169249 GCA_026074375.1 Tanacetum coccineum | reverse complement strand
AAAATCTTAATCTTTCTTCAATCTTTAAAATCTTAATCTTTCTTCTTATCATAAACCAAATAAGATAATCTTTCTTCTTATCATAAACCAAATAAGATAATCTTTCTTCTTCAATTCGACATCTTTTCTTCTTCAATTGGCATCCATGGTTGCGTCTCCTTTAATAGAAAAAACGCAGGTTTGATTCTTGAATGATGGATGAACATGAATTGTGGTGTTGCTTGATCCTTCTGGCTGTGATGCCACTGATACGCAGGTTTGATGGGTTATTTCCAGGATCGAATAAATGATCAAACAAGCATCATGTAACATCATTTAACAAGAATCAATAAAAGAAACAAGGAAGATTTGGGGTATGATCCCTTTAATAGAATCTGATATAAATAATCTGAAGGGATGAATTGATTTACAGAAATCCTAATCCTAATCTATATATAGTGATTGAATCGGTGTGAGTGAAGGGGTGTGATGGTTTATAAAACCAATCGACATGCCTTTTCCTTATCAACCGTATCCCTAACTGTCTAACCTAACTAATGGGTCAGTTATGGGCTTTTGACCCATACTACAATTCCTGCAGGGCTTTATAAAATAATACAAGTGCCTGCTAATCTTAATAACTACATATTACATAAGTAAATAAATATATCCAGAGGTTTATGAACTTATGCTTCCAACATTCTCCCCTCTAAGTTCATAAGCCTCAAGTATCTTCAATCTTCTTGTTCTTTGATGCCTTCTTGTTCATACTTTCTATAATCTTGATGTCTTCATTCTTTAAAAACTTGATGTCTTCAATCTTTAAAATCTTAATCTTTCTTCAATCTTTAAAATCTTAATCTTTCTTCTTATCATAAACCAAATAAGATAATCTTTCTTCTTCAATTCGACATCTTTTCTTCTTCAATTGGCATCCATGGTTGCGTCTCCTTTAATAGAAAAAACGCAGGTTTGATTCTTGAATGATGGATGAACATGAATTGTGGTGTTGCTTGATCCTTCTGGCTCTGATGCCACTGATACGCAGGTTTGATGGGTTATTTCCAGGATCGAATAAATGATCAAACAATCATCATGTAACATCATTTAACAAGAATCATAAAAGGAAACAAGGAGATTTAGGGTTTGATCCCTTTAATAGAATCTGATATAAATAATCTGAAAGGATGAGTTTGATTACAGAATTCCTAATCTATATATAGTGAATGAATCGGTGTGAGTGAAGGGGTGTGATGGTTTATAAAACCAATCGACATGCCTTTTCCTTATCAACCGTATCCTTAACTGTCTAACCTAACTAATGGGTCAGTTATGGGCTTTTGACCCATACTACAATTCCTGCAGGGCTTTATAAAATAATACAAGTGCCTGCTAATCTTAATAACTACATATTACATAAGTAAATAAATATATGCAGAGGTTTATGAACTTATGCTTCCAACAAAAGTACATAATAAACTTGCCTGAAGCTTATCGCATTGATGATCTGATGTATGTTTCAACTTTCGTGCTTGCTAGATCGAAGGTATTTCTTTCCTCTCCTACTACTTCAGCAACCCAATTGATAAAACAAGTATTAATCAAGTCAATTTTGCCTCTAGAACTGACGATAGGCTTATCATAAACCAAAATAAGATAATATTCTTCTTCAATTCGACATCTTCTCTTCTTCTCATTGGCATCCATGGTTGCGGTATCCTTTAAATAGAAAAAAACGAGTAGAGGTTTGATTCTTGAAATGATGGTATCATGAACATGAATTGTGGTGGGTGTTGCTTGAATCCTTCTGGCTGTGACTGCCACTGATAATGCAGGTTTGATGGAGTTATTTCCAGGGATCGGAAAATATAAACAGATCAAACTAGCTCAAATGTAGTCATTTAACAAGAATCAATAAAAGAAACAAGGAAGATTTGGGGTATGATCCCTTTAATAGAATCTGATATAAATAATCTGAAGGGATTGATTGATTTACAGAAATCCTAATCCTCAAATACTATATATAGTGATTTGAATCGGTGTGAAGTGAAGGGGTGTGTTGGTTTATTAAACCATATCGACCATGCCTTTTCTTATCACCGTTATCGCCTAACTGTCTAAACCTTAAAACTTAAATGGGATCAGTTTTGGGCTGTTTGACTATTAATACTACATTCTGCAGGGCTTTATTTAAATTAATTCATATGTCCTGCTAATCTTAATAACTACATATTACATATGTAATAATTTTATCAGAGGTTTATGAACTTATGCTTCCAACATTCTCCCCTCTAAGTTCATAAGCCTCAAGTATCTTCAATCTTCTTGTTCCTTGATGCCTTCTTCAATCTTGATGTCTTCATTCCTTAAAAACTTAATGTCTTCAATCTTTAAAATCTTAATCTTTCTTTAATCCTTTAAAAATATTAATCTCTTTCCTTAATTATATAAAACCAAATAAAGGTAATTTTTCTTCTTAATTCGACATATTTTCTTCTTTCAATGGCTTCCATGGTTTTGGTCTACTGTAATAGAAAAAAACGCAGGTTTGATTCTTGAATGATAGATGAACATGAATTGTGGTGTTGTTTGATTCCAACTGGCTCTGATGCCACGTATTCGTAGGTTTGATGGGTTATTTCCATGATCAAATAAATGATCAAACAATCATCATGTAACATCATTTAACAAGAATCAATAAAAGAAACAAGGAAGATTTGGGGTATGATCCCTTTAATAGAATCTGATATAAATAATCTGAAGGGATGAATTGATTTACAGAAATCCTATCCTATATATAAAGTATGAATCGGTGTGAGTGAAGGGGTGTGATGGTTTATAAAACCAATCGACATGCCTTTTCCTTACAAACGTTTAAAATCATCCTATGGTTAACCTAATTTTTTTTACCCCCATCCCCCCCCCCAACAACACCCACCCCCCCCCCCCCCCCACCCCCCCCCCCCCCCCCCCCCCCACCCCCCCCCCCCCCCCCCCCCCCCCCCGGGGGGTGGGGGGGGGGTGGGGGAGTGGGGGGGGGGGGGGGGGGGGGGGGGGTGGGTGGGGGTGGGGGGGGGGGGGGGGGGGGGGGGGGGGGGGGGGGTGGGGGGGGGGGGGGGGGGGGGGGGGGGGGGGGGGGGGGGGGGTGGGGGTGGGGGGGGGGGGGTGGGGGGGGGGGGGGGGGGGGTGGGGTGAGGGGGGGGGGGGGGGGGGGGGGGGGGGGGGGGGGGGGGGGGGGGGGGGGGGGGGGGGGGGGGGGTGGGGGGGGGGGGGGGGGGGGGGGGGAGGGGGGGGGGGGGGGGGGGGGGGGGGGGGGGGGGGCGGGGGGGGGGGGGGGGGGGGGGGGGGGGGAGGGGTGGGTCTAAAAGTTAAATAAAAACTTACCTGTTAAACTTTTAAGTTAAAACAGAGTTTACTTCCAATCCTTGTACGAGTTTTAGCTTATACTTTTAATACAGATCCACTCCAAAACACAAAAAAAAGTTTAGTGTTAATCGCAACGAAATTAAAATTTAGTTGTATATCAAAATAACTTTTCACTATAAAAATACATACTACTCAAACAACAAAAATTCAACTTGGAGCAAACATTAACAAATTCAAACACTTTAACTAGCAATATATTGTTAGAATAATTACTTGAAAAGGTACATAATTAACATTTTTTGAGTTTTATTCAGCTATTTTTTTGCTATTATAAAATAAAAATTTTAAATTTCAAACTTTTGGGTGTATTAAAATTTTGAATTCGAATATTTTTGTGTTTTTTGTAATGTACAATGACCATTTTACCCATCTATGTTAATAGGGTAGTCAAAATATAATATGTATAAAATGATCACAAATGTTTAAATTTAAAACTTCAGTGTAAAAATCAGCTACAAAATACTCGAAAATATTAAATATGACAAGTTATATTTTCAGATAATTACCCCTATATTTTTGTAGTAAACTATCTAGCTATGAACTTATTTTGATTATTTAATATTGCATAAGCATTTCGCCATTTCCACAACACATAAGCTCCTTTGAAAAATAAAGTAAATCGCATGCGCATTATTATGCACTTAGTCATCATCAGGGTTCTAAAAGGCACGCTATGGCGCCGTTAAGACCTCGCAAAGGTGCGATACGTGACATCCACACTACGTAATAGGCCAAGACATAGGCTTAAAGCGTGAAGTGAGATGAGAAGTGAAAAAACGTGATAAAGCGCGATAAAACATGATCACTACAACAATCTGTTGACTTCGGGTCGACATACTAGACCCAAAAAAACAAAAAGAATCGACCCAAAGGTCTAAGGGTCGACTTAGTCGACCCAAAAGTGTCGACCCAAAATTTACGACCCAAAAAATTTTGGGTCGACATACGCGTTTGTAACTTGGGTCGACAAATGGGGGCCACCACTTTTTAGTGGGATACTTTGACTTTGTTTTGGGTCGACACTCCTTTTAAGTTTTGGGTCGACAATGTCGACCCATACTTTTTTATTTAATAAATGTTTTAAATAAAGAATATATGTATTTATTTATTTAATAAATAATTTTGGGTCGACATTGTCGACCCAAAACTCGAATTTAGGGTCGACAATGTCGACCCTAAGATGAACCTGGGAAAAAAAAAAAATTTCAGCTGCAGTTTTTCCAGATTTTTTCCGGAAAAAAATCTACGTTTCATCAAATCCAGAATTCGCCAAATCCACTATACGATACAATAACAAATCATTAAACGTTACAATACCACAAATCACGATACGATAAATTATTATTCAAGAAATCCACGATACGATAACAAGTCTAAAAGTTTTAAGTGTTACAAATTCACGATACAAACATAACAAGTCTAAAAGTAACAAGTCTAACAAATCCATAATACAAACATGACAATAGCACAAAACGCCTAATCCGACTCCTCCGACTCCTCCGACTCATTCTGCACCTCCTCATTATCCCCCTCCTCGTCCTCCGAATAGTCACCACCCGATTGTTGATTGTCCCCCTCCTCATTATTATCCCCCACGTCATTGTCTTCACCCGCCAACTCCCTATCTCTAGCCAATTCATCAACGCTCCGCGTATCGTTATTATGGGGATTGGTTATGAAGCGGGGAAGTTGACTGTTAGAAGTAGAGGCTAGGTTGGAGTTCATAACGGGGTTATAACAATTGTTAAAGGTATTATTGTTGACGGGAGTGAAAGGAAATTGGCCGACATAGGGAGGTTGGAGTGGTTGGAGTGGGGCGGGATATCTAGGTGGGCCGGTATATCCAGGTGGGCCGGGATATTGAGACGGGCCGGGATATTGAGACGGGCCGGCATAGGAAGGCTGGAGTGGTTGATTGTAAGGGAAGGGAGGGTTGAGTAAGTGAGCCCATTCAGGGCTGAGTTGGGGCATAGTTGGGCGTGCAAAAGAAGGAGGCATAAATGGACGAGTAGGGTTTGGTGCATAGTTAGAAAAATACTCACCTACGGCTCCATACATCGTCTCAATATTTTGGTATGCCGCGTCAGCCTTCAATGCAGCCAAATATGCCCGTTGCTGCGCCTCCGCCGTTTGCTTCCTTAACAACTCGGCCTCTTGATCTTTTTGCCTCAATATCCGATCCAGCTCCTCCCGACTTACAGGATCTGGAAATGCCTGAGGACCGCGCCTGCGGGAAGTTGAGCCACCACCCGGTAACTTCCTGCCCTTTCCCGACATGTTCTGGCGGTTGGTACTCGGAACGACTTCATCCAAGATATCTTGATCTGTCTTGTACGGGATGACGCCGGCTCTAACCTGATCTTGCATGCTCTTCATATCCAACTGTGAAAGAAAAAGAAAAAAAAAGGTTAAAAACAAATAAAATAAGTTATTAAAGAATGTAACGAGTTAAATTACTTACGTATCTCTTCCGGTTTTTTTCGGTCTTAAACTCCCCAGTCTCCGGCCTCGAGTGCGTCTTCCTCCAAGTCTCAATTAGGTCCTCGTAATGACCTTTCTGGACTTTCTGTACAATATCGAATAAATTAATAACAAGCTATAAATAAACAATATAAACACCTTTAAAATATCACAAAAATTATAAAGAGTCTTACATATTCGTTCCTGCCTTGCGCGAATGATTTCTTCCCTTGATGGGTTAGAATCGTGTTCTTCGCTCGGTTGGCAGCATTCTGAAGACTTCTCGCCACCCGATCCGGATGGGACCACCAGTCAACCAAGTTATTCCACTCATCTTCGCTTCTGTTTCCCCACACTTTCTTCGGCGGCAGATGATTCCTTGCCTCCTCGGCCGAACCATATCTTGTAAAATGATCAGCCTTGATCCTTTGCTTATCAGTCAAAATATGTTGTATGTCATGTTCAATGTAAGAACGCCTGTTGCGTGTCGTAAGGTTCTTAGGGTTAATGGTGTCAAACCATTTACATCGAAACAAGACAACCTTACGGTTGCCGATATAAGTGAGCTCCAGAATTTCTTCGAGTTGACCATAATACATCTCGCCATCAAGCCCTAGTGTTGAAACTCCGCTGCATTGAGTGGTATGAAGTATATCGCGTTCATGTACCACAAACTTCACACCGTTAACTATGCAAGCGGGGTATGTACATGTACTAATAGGTCCACATGCCAAAGAGAATAACTCTTCACTACAGCCGTCGTTCACTTTTTTTTCACGAATCTACGAAAGAGATGCTTGATGAATGCAAAAGTCACATCTAAAATGCATCGGAATTCGATTGGATATTGTGGTCCTACTCTTTTCAATTGTCTTTATCTGCGTTGCAATTATAATATTCAAAAATAAATTCGATTTTTAATTTTTATACAAAAGGTCATTAACAAAACTATGAATCAAAAAGGTCATACTAACCAAATGAATATGAACTGTTTTGTTTACCTAGTGCAACTATGGAAGGCAATCCTAACCCACTCTTTGAATGTTTCGTCTCATATATGAATGCGTATAACCGATTTACTATTTGAGAAAATTTCCAGCCGCATTTTACCCTCAAACTCCTAAATATGTGTTTTTAAAGACATATTCGTAGGAGTAAAGGAGAAACACTATCGAAATCATCTCAAATAGTATAAACAGTTATACGCTATTTATATCCTAATGAGACCAATAGCATTCAAAAAAGTCAGTCCCTATACAAGGGACTTTCCGTTAATTAATTTCTTACAATTTAATTTCGGACGGGTTTTCTATAGGTTGATTAACTTCGGACGGGGATTTTCCGAAATTAATCACTAAAATCCTAAAACATTCCTAAAACAAATTAATCACTTAAGAATATATGCGGATTATAAGCAAATTAAACACCCTTTAATTCTATTAGATATGTTATAACATCCTTATAGCTGTTTTAATAAAGGGTTGTTTGGATTTGCTTATAAACAAGATATGAAGTGTTGTAAATCTCACCTTCAGTACTTGGCAACTTCCTCGCTGACTTCCTTCAAGTCACCCTTGGTAAAGATCAAACCAACGTTTTCCCTAAAACCACAAAAACAAAACACATCAACTCATTATAATTTTCTGCATCAGCTCATTATAATTTTCTGCATGAACTCATTACAATTTACTGCATCAAATCATTATAATTTTCGTAACAATTAAAGGGGGTGTTTGATTAGGCTTATATGACTTATCGCAACTAATTAGTTGTGACAGTTATATATAATCAGAAACAACTACACATTTGAGTTATAATGGGCAATATGACCCACATAGAAACAATACAAGTTAGCGTATATGCTAGTAAAGTTTTACACAAAGTTTTTAAAAAAATAGTCATCCAAAGTCAAATTAAGAACTCGCATACTAGCCTAAGTATAAAATACTAAGCCGAAATCAAATAAGCTAATAAGCCCGCATATAAGCTTAACAAACACCCAAAAGAACTTATACAAATAAGTATCAATAACTACATAAAAATACAAACTCGGCTGTGGCTCGGCTGTGACTCGGCTGTGGTCTCGGCTGTGGTCTCGGCTGTGACTCGGCTGTGACTCGGCTGTGACTTGGTCGTGGTCTCGGTTGTGACTCGGTTGCGGTCTTGCCTAGCACAAACCCGCCTCTTTCCAACGAAAAAAATAACAATGGGAATAAGAATTAAACCATTGAGAGGGTATAAGAAGAAGAATTAAAATAGAGAGGATGAGAGTTTATTGAATTAAAAGTGTGCTCGTGTGCAAGTGTACCGGCGGTGGTGGGTGGTGGTGAGCGGCTGTGAGCTGCGGTGGTGGGTGGTGGTGGGTGGTGTGTCGCGGTGGTGGAGAAGGGCCTGGTGGTGGTGGCTGCGGTGGTGGGATTTCTTCAAATAGTGTGCAAAAATCGTCAATGGTGGTTAAGTTTTCGTTTATCTCTTTTTTTTGGTCAAGTATGTGAACCAGATCCAAATAATAAGGATAACATTTAGGGTCGACATTTGTTTGAAATTTTGGGTCGACAATGTCGACCCTAATGTTTTTTATATTTATTCTTTTAGTCAATCTGGTTAAGATTTAGGGTCGACATGTCTTTTAGATTTTGGGTCGACAATGTCGACCCTAAATTTTTTTTTGAAAATTTGGTCAAAATTTGGTGCAAATATTATGGCGGGTTGTTTAAATTTGGTGAAAATTTTCATAAATTTGGGGGCAAAGTTTTGGGTCGGATATTTGTTTAAGTTTTGGTCGACAATGTCGACCCTAAACGCTTTACATAAAACTGTATTTAAACTTTTAAATGGAAAAAAAAAAAAAATCTTACCGGAGAAACCGAACCAAAAAACCGAATACATATAAATATATTTATTTTAATACATTTATATATATGCATAAATACATTAAAAATTATATCTATATTATACTTTTTATAATTTTTTTGTTTATATCTGTTTTAATTATTATTTTTTTTAAATTTACAATAGGTGAAAATTCGGTTTTATTCGGGTCAACCGGATTTATTGCGATTTTCATATTCGGTTGTATTCGGTCTCCGATCTTGGTTGTAATTTAGTTCGGTTCGGTTCAGTTTATGTGTTTCGGGTTGGCACAAAATAAAATTAACGGAACTATCGCTCTCTGATCAACACCCTAGTGAGTCTCTTTTAATATAAACTTGTAGCTAGAATGGCATTTACAATACACTTTGTTTATTAATGGTATACTGGGTAGTCGGGTAACACTCGAGTCATGATTGTGTCACAGGTTTATGTTTAATACATTTAAGGTTGTATTAAATTCACGTTTCTCTTTAAACAAAACGAGTTCAAATGACATGTGTCTGTTTATTTTAGTATAGAATTTTTAAATGTAAATTAATTGTTGATGATGATGAAATGGTTTTGTATTAGAGGTTCAACGTATGATTTAGGGTTCAATATTAGAGGTTCAACGTATGAGTTAGGGTTACACATTAGAGGTTCAACGTATGAGTTAGGGTTAGACATTTAAGGTTCAATCGGTTTGTATGGTTAGGGTTACACATTCGAGGTTCAACGTATGAGTTAGGGTATACACATTAGAGGTTTCAAACGTATGAGTTAGGTGTTCAATTTTGGGTTTACGTTATGAGTGAGGGTTACACTATTAGAGGTTCCATCGTTATGTAGTCAGGGTTTGTCATTCACGAGGTTACAACTTATGGGTTAGGGTTTACACATTAGAGGTTTCTACGTATGAGTTAGGGACTACACATTAGAGGTTCATCGTATGAGTTAGGGTTAAAACATTAGAGGTTTAACGTTTATGAGTTAGGGTCACCTACTTCAATATTAGAGGTTTCAACGTATGAGTTACGGGTTACACATTAGAGGTTCAACGTAAATTTGGGAGGGGGAGGTTAGGGTTACACATTTAGAGGTTCAACTATATTATTAGTTAAGGTTAAACATTAGAGGTTCAATGTATGAGTTAGGGTTACACATTAGAGGTTCAACGTATGAGTTAGGGTTAGACATTAGAGGTTCAACGTATTTGTCAGGGTTCAATATTAGAGGGTCAACGTATGAGTTAGGTTACACATTAGCAGGTTTAACGTTATACGAAGTTAGGTTAGACATTGAGGTTCAAAGTATGAGTTAGGTTCAATATTAGAGGTTTAAGTATGAGGTTCGGGGTTATTCAGTTGAGTTAGGGTTACACGGCCAAAAACTCCCCGCTAATACCTCCCGCCAAATAATCCCGACAAGTTAACTCTTCTTTTTACCATAAAAGCAAGCTAGTATCTTATCATCCCAGCACACACACTCTTATCTCTCAACCTCATTCACCAAAACCACACGATCAACTGCCAATAGATGGAGCGAATATGTATCAAAATTTTAGTGCAGTATGAAAGTGGAGATGTGATGTGGCGAACATAACGCAAATTCTTATAGTTATGGTAAACTATACTACGCATTTGTCATTGTTCAAAGGTGAACATTCAAAAACCTAATTATTTTTTGTTTATATAAAAATAATTTGCTTGTCCAAAATGACTTTTCTTTGTTTTCCTTTTACTAGTAACAGACAGAGGAACCGAAGATAGAGGATTGCTCGCTACCTTTAAGTTCGGAGTGGGGCGATGACCTCAGGCTCCATGTATGTTCTTCTTCTGGATTGTCAACACCTCAAAGTTCTTATTCGGGACCTTTAACACGTCCAAGTTATACTCCGGGATCTTCCAGAGGGAGCACTTGAGGCAGGTGCATAGAATCTCGGAAAGGCAGAGTGCTCATATGTAAGTTTTGGCTTGAAAGTTAAAAGACATAGAGGCAAAAGATAAAGATACTAGAGGGTGCATTGGGCAGGTGCAATACCTTCACTGAGCTCGATATATGGACTGGGAATATAAAACTTGGTTTGGAGTATAGTTTTTCATTAAAATAATCAATTTTAAGCATTTGGAATGTAATTCATTATGCTTTAATGTTTGAGTGTTCTGATTTCTAATGTAATTAGTTATATATAATAATAAACGTTAAGCGATTGGATTCTTCCGTGTATTTTGATTTTTTATTATGGTTTAGTTGGGGGGGCTTTAACTACATTCAATTATGTTAACTCTTGAAGTTAATTTATCAAATTATCAAAATAATAATGATAAATTAAATTAATATAATATAACATTTAAACACTTTTAGTTTTTTTAATTTATTAATAAAACTCCTAAAAAAATAAAATCAATTAGCAAACCACAAAACATTTAAACACCCTCCCCTCACCCAACTAAAACTTTTAAGCCCACAATTTATCTGAATTTATAAAAGCTATATAAATTTTTTTTTTAAATAAAGGAATTTTAGGGTTCGACATTTCTGTTCTATTTTTGGGTAACATTTATCGAACATAAATTTTTAATTTATAATGGCGGGCTCACTAAAAGAATTAAAAATTTGGCGGTTATCATTAAAAAGAATTAAAAATTTGGTAAAAAACTTAGGGTCGACATTGTCGACCCTAAATTTTTTAAAAAATTGTTTAATATATTTATATATAATTTTAAATGCATTTTATATATTAGTAAAAGTCTAAAGTCATGGGACCCTAAATTTCGACCCAAAATGTTTTGTTGACTAATCTGTTTTCTTGAATAAAAGTGGGTCCCATGGCCAAATTAGGGTCGACGTTGTCGACCCTAAATTTTCTTCGACCCAAAACCATTATATTGTTGTAGTGACTGTTATCATTTTGACACCAGCACAAAGAACCAAAATTATGCAATAAGTAAAGATCATTTATGATTGTGTTAAAAAAAATTAAAGTGAGGGTCGGGTAAACCCTAATCTTATCCCCAATTCCAATAACTCAGAGATTTAAACACACAAAGGCACCGAAAAAACTCTCAAGTAACACACGGATTTCAACCAAAAAAAATCAACCCGAACTGGTGGTGATTCATTACGGTGGTGTATTACACACCTCTTCCTCATCTTGTTTTCATCTCATTTTTGTGTCTATCTTAAATTACGGCCACAAAAACACACAAAAGTTCTTGTATAAACATGTATCATATTCATACAAACAAGATGTTGTCGCCCACACATGAAATAAACCCCCCCCATGATGAATCGACAACAATGTGGAACTAAAAGTCAGTAGCGGAAAAAGGAAAAAGAAAAAAAAAAGGGCGGTATAAATCGACACTAAGTGAAAAACGGGACCAAAAACTATGGGCCAAAAAAATCCCCAACTCTCTAAACCATTAATGATGTTTGCGGTTTTGTAATGCTTATATATATTCAAATCAAATACAAAATATAATAACAAAAACCCCAATATTCATACCCTAACTAACGATTTAAAAAAATAATGTCATACAACAATATACCTTTCGATATCCAAATTGAAATCATGAAAAGGCTTTCACTTAAGTCACTCTTTCGATTCCAATGCGTTTCAAAACAATGGATGTCTGTCATCAAAAGCACTTAATTCATCAACGATCACTGTCGCATTAATCGAAAACAATGTCAGAGTCATTTACTTATAAGGCACAAGTTAAATCGTCAGGTCCCAGAAGACCCTTCATTTACTTGGAGTCATGGTTTTATGATTCTGGATGCTGATATATGGTCTGGTGTTCGGTTTGTATGCCTTCAGACATTTTTGCTGTTTTTAGCCCCATATATCTACGCTTCATTATTCTTTAGGGCTATAGGTCAATAGGTTTTCGTTGGCTTGATCATTGTCTGCAAATGTGCTAATTTGCAGAGATATAGCTATAGGCTTGTGGCTGTAGGTTTGCTGGTATGACTATAGGTGTATGTTGGTTGGTAGGAAGTCCCTCCATTGAGCATGATTTAATGAGATAAAATCTCACAAAGACGAAGTTTGGAGGGAAGATACACTTGGTGATATCACGAGTTACACATTCTATTAAAGAACTATACAAGAGTATACTTGTGTACATATATGAAACGTTAACAAGAAACAATATAAACTAAAATTATAATTTCTTGCTTGTCAAACTTGGTTTCCTATTCGTTTAGCAAAACATATTGCAATTTTTGTTTTTGAGCATTAAAACTCTTTTATGTATTTCTCTTTGTGGATTAGCTGCACTTCTCCGGTGTTACAAACTTTGATTTTTCTTTTCATCAATGTGAAACTTGCTCACGAAAACCTTATAAAAACACTTGAACTGAAACTGGTGATGTTTCAATAAAATTACATGATGATTCAACACCGCCGTCATCATCATTCCTTGTTATATGTAATGACAGGTTCAATACTAGTCCAATTGTTTTTAATGACACTCCATCCTTAGTCTTAGACATTATATATCTCTGTTAAGGTTACCTACTGTTTGACATTGATGTTCATCTATTCATAACACCGCTATATAGATTAGTAGAAGGGGACCTTGGTTTTGAAAATATAAATGAGGTCGGATAGCTATGACTAACAATATCAAAGTAAGTCCATGATATCACTATTCTGTTGGTAATTCTGCTTCTCACCAAGAAGCGTTTGGTACTATTTCACCCAAACAAGACTTGACATCATTTAAGTTTTGAATTGTAAGTATTTTCTTTTAGCTCGATGTCTAGCTTTAAAATTACCTTACAAGCTTTAAGCGCACATGGTCGGTCATGATTTACAAGAGCTCATACTACTCTTGTTTTAATAGAAATACATGAAATAAAGACCGAAGTTTTAAGGGATGGTTGTGCTGGTTAAGTCTCCAAACTTGAAGTGTATGGGAACCCCTCATCAGGACGTATCAACGTGTTTGGGATTAATGGAATATAAGGGAGCTCAGGTGTGAAGTCGTACATGGAAACACTACTTTTGATTGATGAGACAAAATCTATATCATTCATTGATGGTGAAAAATCAAAGCGGTTAAGATTATTTTAGGTTATTAAAAAACAACTACAACAGCTACAACTATACCGAATCCCGCCTAAGCAGGGTATAGATTGATGCTTGATCTATTAATTATCTTTGAGATCGATATTTTGAGTATTAATGACGATTTAATTCTATATCATCTCGTAAAGTATTAAACAGTATTATGTTGGCAATCTCATGATATGTTTACTTATTTGGATTTTAATGACTACTCTGTTAGCCAAAATGATGAAACAACAGGTTCATATCCCTCAGTGTGATGGCTGAAAAAGTAGATATTACTTTAGTAACCTTGCATTGATTATATCCATTTATTCTCATATACACAAACTAGACATCTACTTGTGCAGTTGATGTGCGCCCTGCATGTCACTTCTCAGAAGATTCACAAAAATGGCTAGCCCCGAGGGAAGTAATAAACTTAGATATAACATTATATTAAAATGAAACATGGCTAAATTTGCATAATATTCATGTTAATATGAAACTAATATTTTGACACAAAGTGATCAGATTTTTACCTTACCATATTCTGTTTAATACATTTATATGCATATGCTATTTGCCTAAAGGCTGTTATTGTTTTTTACTATTTAACAGTCATGACCCATAATTTGGCACTAGGCTTTGAACTTGAGCATGTCCCGTTGGTCTTTGGTAAACACTACAGACTTAGAACTATTGTTCACAGTGCTATCAACTTAACATGTGCTGGAAATTCAGCCTTTAAGCAATGAGAATCAAAATGCTCGTTGCAAGAAATGTACGAATGCAAAGACATTTTAAGTATTATTTATCTTGATCAAAGGTAATTAGCTTACAATAACTTTGACCATATTGACAGTTTTTTCTGGACATGGCCCATTAAACCTATCAACTTAGAAGTTAGACAAAAGTTATACCGTATTTCATTCAGTTGAACCTATCAGTAGGTGTCTTAACATTGCATGAAGTGGATAAGTTTTGATTACATAACTAATCTATGGTCTCTTTCTGGTACACGAACATTATCCCCGTTTACTGAGAGCATCAACTCTCTTTGTAAGTTTTTTATTGAAAGACCTAAAAAGCAGTGCAGGAGATGGTGGCAGTTGAATCTTATTCCTAGTATGAGCTTGAGCAGAGTTATAACCATTGCTATTGCTTCTTGATGATGTTGGGATATTACACCCACGACAAAGGATCACACAACAAATAACCAAACAATTAAGAACAACGAATAACAAACACAACACATAACTATTTGCCGGTTCGGCCCCTCGGAAGCCTTAATCCACTGAATTTACTTCATATTTAGATTGGTGATTATATGATTGAGAGCTTTCAACTCTCAAAAAAAATACTCACAAAACTCTATCACAAGTTTTTCTCACCTCTCTTTGGATTATGAAAATTCTACATAATCATCCTCTATTTATATAGGCTAAACAAAATCTTTTCTTAATTTAAACGCATACTAAATTAGAAAATATTCTCTTTTTCTAATTTAAACACATACTAAATTAGAAAATATACTCCTTGTTTTTCAAGGCTTCTCCAAAACATAATTAAGGTAATTTGAGTCATACCCTAATAAATCCTCCCTTGACTCAAAATCCCTAATACTTCATCTTTATCCAAGAAATGCACTCTTTTCTCGATCTTCTTCTTCCCTTTATTACCTCCGCAAAATGTCATCCCTTGCAAAGCTTCCCCTTCCAAGTAACATAGATTATTCAGTATTTTCCGTCCTCGAATAACTAGTTGATCTCTCTTGTAAACCTTACGGGACGTCAACACACCAAGTGAAAGAATATTCCTAGCCGCACCCGGAACCTACTTCACATTCAAAGCGGTTTTCACACTTCCATCATGAAGCTTGAAACGTACACTCCCGACACCTTCAATCTTCATCATTTGCTTACTACCCATTTTGATTTCACCAAATTGTCCCTTGCCGTTCAATGTCTCAAACATAGCACGATCATTGCATATATGTGATGACGCTGCATTATCCAACACCCACTTTGTTTTTTCCTCTCTCAAAATTCCATACATTGAAGTTTCCGTCTTAAGAAACTCATCACCACCATTGTCAACTACATTCATCTCACCACCGTCGACTTTCTTTTTTTCCTTCGAATCTCATAAACTCTGCAAGTCTTTACGAAATTAAGGACACCTTACTTGCATATGACCCTTATCCCTCCAAATTGTAGCATTTGACTCATCATGTCTCGATCTCCTCCCATTGAGACTTCGAACTCCCTTTCGAAATTACTGCGTTGGAAAATTTCTACTCTTACAGAAGTCATCTGGAGTAACAATTTATCGCTACTGAGGATTCTATCATTCCCCGTCATTCTCTCATTATCACGCAACGCCTTTAGCACATCCTCAAATGTCAAAGTGGTCCTCCCCGTCAACATAGTTTGCACAAACGGCTTATATGATTTCGGTAATGATGACAACATCAACAAGGCTTGTTCTTCGTCTTTGATAGCATCATTACATTTACTTAAATTGGACAAACCAACTGATTAAAAGAATTATTGTGAGAGCAGCATTTACTTCTCATTCAAGTTTCAACGAATAAAATTCCATCTTCAAAAATAATCTATGCGTCAACGACTTTGATGCATAAATATTCGTGAGATTGTCCCAAATATCTTTCGGTGTCTTCTACTTCAAAACACTGTATTTGATTTCAGGAGCCAATGCCAACCTAATTGTACTCGAAGCCTTCTTCTGCATCGTTTTCCAAACATCATCTTTCATCTCTGTTGGTTGTTCCTCCTCTAAAGCTTCATCAATACCTTGTTGTATCAACATATCCTCAATCGTCATCTTCCACACCGTGAAATCCATCTTCCTATCAAATATCAGGATCGAGAACTTTGACATCTCACTTGCCAGCCTTTTTTAAAAACAGCAATCCAGAACACACAACGCTAGAGCAATAAAAAACCAACAAAAACTTGCTCTAAAAAAAACTATCAAACACAGATTCTGGGGAGAAACTTTGACGGCTTATAACTCTCTGCTGGAACGTCAAACGGAAAATCCCTTCGGTGAGATTGTAGATCTATGTGTCTAGAACCTCCACTCCAAAATTGACGAAGATCCAACGGTTAACAAACCCACAATGTAAATTCTACCACCGCTGTGCAGAATATGACGAACCAAACACAAACTTTTTGTTCTTCTCGTAATGGCCTCCTCCAAGTTGTATGATTCCTTCTTCTCGAACCTCGGCTCTTGATACCACTTGTTGGGATATTACACCCACGACAAAGGATCACACAACAAATAACCAAACAATTAAGAATAACGAATAACAAACACAACACACAACTATTTGCCGGTTCGGCCCCTCAAGCCTAATCCACTAGAAAAACTTAATATAGATTTGTTGTAACACCCCCAAATTGGGTCGCAGTGGAAAATGAGTATCTGGGAGCGTTACATTATAGATCAATAGCACAAGATATGAGAACGACCTCTGAAAAAGTCGTTTAAAATACGATACATTGGATTTATTGAAATTGTTTAATACAAAGCACAACGGCTTAAATTGTTCAACACTTGATAACAAAGATTTTAGATCATAACAATATCCCATCATGTAATGACTCCAAATCTTTAATGCATGACTCCCAAAAGACTATCCCAATGTATCCTTAGCACCTCGTGCCTCATTGACTTGAGAAAAATATGCTTAAAACGTCAACATAAAGTTGGTGAATTCATAAGTTTATGTAAAAATATTAATGTGGGACACGTTAAGATTTTCCCCGTGATAATGCAACAGATGCAAACATCACAAAATGTAATTATGTTTCCCTAAGCTCATGACACCGAAGCTCGACATGTATGAATTGAAATGTAAATTGTCTACATTGCCCGTGATGATGTTCTAACCCGCAACATCCGTATCTGACATGGTATACATCCGTTGGTTCACTCCGTGACACCAGTGAGAGCTACTCACCCGGATGGGGATGTCAACCCCAAATAGATTTTATTAACATTCGCATCAAGAAAGAAAGTAGTTGACAGTTCTTGATAATGGGCTCTGCGGGTATCGCTACTTATGGCAAATCGTAATCATGAATAAAATGTACACTTATGTCACAATTTGTAAAACAAAGCAGTTCTCACCCCAAAAGTTGTAAATCATTGATATAGTAAAACATGGTGCTATGAACTCACCTCAACAAATGAAGTGAAAAAAATAAATCAAGTGAGTGAATCGACAAGCGAAGTCCGAATGCAACCTAATTAAACATAGGTCGTATGAATACTATGCACTTTTGAATAACCAATGTCATATATAATTCTATATAGTTACATCACCACCTAAAAGTGTTTGTTTAATTTATAAAATTAAACAATTTGAATTGCATTTGTAAAATAAGTGTTCATGATTCCGTATTGTGAAAATGTTAAAATTGTCCAACAATTATTCGTTTATGAAAGTAATTGTTTCACCACCTTTAGATAATTATATAATAACATTATATAATTAGTTTAATTGATTTTACAAAAATAATGCACAAGTATAAAAATAGTGCATAAGATTTTATAAACCTTATATCTTTTTCGTTTCAATTCTATATTGCATATTCTTTACATCCGTGGTTTCGTATTTGAATGATATATTAAAATATCATATTTGTAAATATTACATTACTGATGAACAGTAACATTTAATCCGTTTAATAAATTATATAAAACTACTTTTATATAATTAATTGTTGTAATATTAAAAATGTCGTAACTTATTCGTTTTACCTCCGTTTAATACGTTATTTATATGTACGGTTTCGTATTTGAAAAATCTAATCAACCATTACATTGATTATGTGTATTTTTACTGTTGTGAACAGTAACAGTATGTGTAAATTTATAAAAATACTTTTTATAAATATTAATTGTTGAAATCGTATAAAAGTCATATCTCACTCGTTTTAATTCGGTTTTTAGTGATTCTTTCGCCCACGTCTTTGTAATTAAAAGCTCTATCTAGCAAAAATAATCTTCATCAACTCACTGTCATGAACAGTAACAGTTTTTTTTATAAAACTACTTTTATAAAGTTACTTTTGTTTACTTTATTACATAAACTTGAAAAAGTCATAACTAATTCATTACCCATCGGTTTTTCAAGTTTCTTACCTTTTTAGAATCCTTATACTATCTACTTTTACAGAAAAATATCAAATATTTAACTTAAAATCGAATTGTATTATTTTTATAACTTTCCTTTATAAAAATACTTTTATAGTCGTAAATCTTGTAAACATCATAACTCCTTCGTTATTTATCGGATTTTCAAGTTTCTTATTGATTTAGAAAGCTAATGATATGTATTATTTTATAAAATTATAAAATAAATTTCCCCAGTTACTGTTTGCTACAGTAACTTCGATTTGTTTATATAACTTTTAAATAACTTGTTTTTATGTGTTAATAACATTTATAGATTATCACAAGTCCTCTAATTTATACAATGCACATCTTGTATATATATTAAGTCCTCTACATTATGAGTAACATATCATGTTCATAAGTTTATCAAAATGTTTTACTCGTTTAAGTAAATCGCATAAACTTTATATTTAAGTAATTACCCCTATCTTGATAAATAATCAAATTATTTATCCCTTGCTTGTGTATCTTAGTTCCTAATATGTTAACACCTTTTTAAACATCATAGTGATCGTGTAAAATGTAGTTCGATCATATTCATATGTTTAGACATTTTATAAACTTGAAAAATATTTCTAGGTGATGATATACACTACACGAAATATATGATGCATACATTGATGAAAATAACTAGATTTTGGATATTTTGTACCTTTGATGCGGTGTATGAGATGATGTGTAACAAGATTAAACCCTTGTGGTTCAATCCCTAGTTCGAAAACCCTAAATGAAACCCAAATTTCCAAAGAGAAGGCCCAAGCTTCGAACCACGTGCTTACACCCCTACACGAAACAACCAAGCTTCCAAGATGTCTTTTATATGCTAACAATAATCCTTGAATACTTGAACTAGTTTAGGAATAACAATATGAATTTATATGAGTGTGTGTTTTGTAGCCGTAGGTCATGGAGAGAAAGTGAGGTGAAAAGAGTTTGATTTTTCTTGTGAATGAGTGTGTGTAAGTTTGCTTCACTTATATGGCCACTACTTATAGCTAAACTAGAAGACTTATCACCTTAATCAAAACCAACGAATGGTTTTTGGGTGATGACAAGGGTCGGCTGGTCTTGGTGTACAAAAGGGAGACATAGTGTTTTGTTTATTGATATAGTACTATGATAGGTTAGTATAATGTTGTAGGGTGAAGACTTTGTGTTGTGATTTACCAACATGGATGTTATTAGTCATTTCATGATCCCATGGTTACTTCTTCTATTGTTGTTACTAACCGTGGGTTTTGAAGACACCAGGAGGGGACAAAAGAAGTGGTTAAAATATTATGGACAATGCTTAGGGTTTGTTTAATATATAGTGTGAAGAGTTGGTGTCTTACTTTACCAACATGAAAGATTACTAGTCATTTCATGAAACTTATAATCTCTTCTTCTTCTTTGGGTTGTAATCGTGTGTAGTGAGAGACAAAAAGGGAAACAAGACTTGATGTTTTGACTAGTTAATAAGTGTGTTAGTATTGTTTATTAACTAGGTTATGTACTAATATGACTTTGTGTAAGAGAAGTGTAGAAGATAAGTGACATATCAAGGGCATGCCACGTTTTGCTCCTTCTTTTCCCTTAATTTAGCCGAAACATCATGTGTAGGGGACAAGAGTGGTTTTATTTGGTGGTTTAACTAGTTACCTACTTTAGGTTTTATCTTATGGTTAAAGGATATAGTTATTTAAGTGATAGTGGGATTTAAGAGATTTATTTGAAATGTATAAGTGTTAGCATGTGCATATATGGTTTACATGAATATTAGTTGAGTGTAGGTGGGTTATGGTTTGCCAGGCACGCAAATGCCTAGCTTTATTGCATTATGTAAACATTTTTCGTAACCAATAAAAATAAAAAGCGTAAAGTTATAAATTATCATCCTAATAACTTTATAACACTTACTTGACGTAAACATTTAATTGTTTGATGCCCGTTTACGTTAAATTATCATTTTTAGTTCACGCGATTTAGCTTAACGGAAAAAATTAAAAGCAAACGCGTAAAAGCCTAAAAATAAATAATGGAATATATTAAGTCGTAAATGACCTGAAAATGCGAGATGTTACAGTCTCCACCCGTTAGAAGAGCTTTGTCCTCAAAGCTTAAGACGTTGTAGTGAATGAAGACGCTTGATTTGTGAAGAGATGTGGGTATTTCTTTTTGAAACGAAATCTTTCACGTTACCATGTGAAATCAGGGACCTCTCCTCGCAGTTACAGCGAACCTTAATTTAATGGTGTATACGACTTCGCTTTTAATCGTTGATCTCCACGTTCCATAATTTCGATGGGTCTTCCACAAATTGAAGTTTTTCATCAATATGTTAGTCCTTCCAAGGAACGTTATAATGGTTCGTTTTTAGGAGTAACATTTCTTCAAGTTGGATACATGGAATGTATTGTGAACCCTGCTCAACTCTTGAGGAAGCTCAAGCTTGTAAGCAACGGATCCAACTTTTTCCAACACCTTGAAAGGTCCAACGATATAGAGGGTTCAACTTTCCCCATTTGCCAAAACGTACGACCCCTTTCCAAGGTAAAACTTTGAGCATAACTCTATCCCCAACTTGAAACTCCATTGGCTTACGTTTTAAGTCGGCGTAACTCTTTTGTCGGTCACGAGCGGCTTGCATCCTTTGCTTGATCTGGATGATCTTCTCGGTCGTTTCTTGAATTAAAATCTAGCCGAGTAGTGGCGATTCTCCGAAATCGGCCAATAAACAGGTAGCCTTATACCTGTGAACGGGTCACTTTCGACCATTAAGTGCTTCGATTGGTGCTGCTCTTGTTGCTAGGTGATAACTGTTTTTGTTATGAAAACCTCGAATAATGGCAAATGATTAATTCCAACCATTTCAAAGTCGATCACGCCAAGCCACTAGCATATCCCTCGTGGTTTAGATGGCTTCTCTTGCTTTGTCCATCAGGTTTTGCGATGGTAGGCTGTACTCATATCCAAATAGTACCCAAAGCTTCTGAAAGTGATCTCAAAAAACATATGCAATCCTAGGGTCACGGACACAGATGATTGTTTCAGGTATCCCATGCCTGCATGACCTCTTTTATTGTACAACCTTGCCAGCTCTCAATTGGATGTTAGTTTCTCCTCATTGGGGTAATAATTGCGGGGTAGATTTAGTGTGTGTCGGTCTACAATTACCCAAATAGTGTCATGACCCTGCGGTGACTTAGGAAGCTTGGTGACAGAATCCATGGTGATATTGTCCCACTTCCATTCAGGTATCTTGGGTTGTAACAACAATCCTGATGGTCTTTGATGTTCACCTTTGACCTTGGCACACGTCAAACACTTGCTAACATAGGTGGCGATGTCGGCCTTCATATTGGGCTACCAATATAGCCTTTTCATGTCTTGATACATTTTGTCAGAACCCGGATGGACAGAGTATTTTGATTTGAGGGACTCGTGCATGATCACGGTCCTTAAATCTCCATAACATGGCAACCAACTCCTGCCATTTTATAGGCTAGGGTTACGTTTGTTTCGTAAGGGGGTTCCAACTTTTCCTTCGTTATATCCCTCCGGATCATACCTCCTACGTCTTTGTTCTTGATATTTTCTGGTTTCTGTGCCTCGGTCTGAGCATTCAATATTTGTTTGGGAAGATCCAAGACAATAGTCATAACTAAGGCTCGCACTCTTAATGGTTTACTTCGCTCTTTCCTGCTCAAAGCATCAGCTACAACATTTGCTTTCCCCGGGTGATAACGAATCTCACAATCGTAATCACTAAGCAACTCTAACCAACGACGTTGCCTCATATTCAACTCCTTTTGGTCAAGTATGTGTTGTAAGCTCTTATGATATGTGAACACCGTACATTTGGTTTCGTACAAGTAGTGTCTCTAAATTTTTAGAGCAAACACCACTGCACCAAGTTCCAAATCATGAGTAGTATAATTTTTCTCATGGATCTTCAACTAATGTGATGCATAAGCAATCACCTTCTCATTTTGCATCAATACCGCATCCAATCCTTTATGTGACGCATCGCAATAAACAATGAAGTTCTCAGCCCCTTGAGGGAGAGCTAAGATAGGTGCGCTACACAACTTAGTTTTCAATGTCTGAGTGCTTGTCACCCCATTCGAAGGTGACTTTCTTCTGGGTGAGTTTGGTCATTGGCTTAGAAATCTTTGAGAACCCTTCTATGAATCTCCGGTAATAACCGGCAAGACCTAAAAATTAGCGAATCTCCGTTGGTGTTTTAGGAGACGCCTAATCTTTAATAGATTCGATCTTGGCAGGGTCCACGTAAATACCTTGACAGTCAATCACGTGACCGAGAAATTGTACCTTAGGAATCCAAAATAAGTTGACTAATTTTAGGGTCGACAATGACTTTGACACTTTGGGTCGACATTGTCGACCCTAAACTTTTTTATTTATTAAAATCATTATAATATACAAAACTATTTAATATTTAATTTGTTAGGGTCGACATTCCCCTTTTAATTTTGGGTCGACAATGTCGACCCTAAGTTTGATATTTATTAAATATTCATAGTGGTATTCCACGTCGGTATTCCACCCAGTTTAGGGTCGACATTGTCGACCCTAAGTGTGAGATTAGGGTCGACATTGTCGACCCTAAAGTGTGCCTAGGCAAAAAAAAAACTGGACGCATTCCAGTTTTCCATATTTTTTCCAGAATTTTTTCCGGAAGAAATCTACATTTCAAAAATCCAGAATTCGGCAAATGCACAATACGATACAATAACAAATCACTAAACGTTACAATACCACAAATCCATAATACGATAAATTACCATTCAACAAATCCACACAATACGATAAATTACCATTTAACAAATCACTAAACACATGTCCATGTTTCACAATTGTAACAAGTCTAAAAGTTATTACACATACTAATATACTACATAAAAAAACGCCTACTCCTCCTCCTTCGATGAATAGTCATCACCTGATTGTTGCTCGCCCTCCTCCTCCTCCTCCTCCTCCCCTGATGAGCACTCGTTATTGTTTTCACGAGCCAAATCTTGAGCCAATTGATCACAGCTCCGCGAATCGTTCATATGGGGATTCGTAAGAAGGGTGTAGTGGGCTTGAGAATTAGAACTAGAGGGGATACAATGATCGGAGTTGAGAACGGGACGATAGCAGTTGTTGAAGTTATTATTGGTGACGGGAGTGGGAGGAAATGGGCCGGGGTAGGGAGGTTGGAGTGGTTGGAGTGGTTAATTATAGGGAAAGGGAGGTTGGAGTAAATGAGCCTAATTAGGGGTGAGTTGAGGCATAGTAGGACCGGGTGGGGGTGGGGGTACAAGACTAAAAGCAAGAGGGGTAAATGAACGAGCACTATTTGGTGAGTTGTATGATAAAAAATGCCTAGGGCCCATAAATCGACTCAGTATTTTGGTACGCCACATTAGCCCGTTGGTCCGCCGTGTCAGCCTTTAACGAAGCCAAATAAGCCCGTGCTTGCCCCTCCTTAGCTTGCTTCCTGTACAACTCTTTCTCTTGCTCTTGTTGCCTGAGAATCTGAGTCATGTGATCCCGAGTCATAACATCTCCATATGCACGATTTGCGCGCCTGCGAGAAGTTAAGCCACCACCCGGTAACTTCCTGCCCATTCCCGACATATTCTGGCGGTTGTCACTCGGAACGACTTCATCCAAGATTTCTTGATCGGTCTTGAACGGGATGAGGCCGGCTTTAATCCTATCTTGCATGCCCTTCATATCCAACTGTGAAAGAAAAAAAAGAAAAAAAAGGTTAAAAACAAATAAAATAAGTTATTAAAGAATGTAACGAGTTAAATTACTTACGTATCCCTGCTTGTTTTGTTCGGTTTTAAATTCGCCAGTCTTCTTACTTGAGTGCCCCTTCCTCCACGTCTCAATGAGGTCCTCGTAATGCCCTTTCTCGACTTTCTATATAATATAAAATAAATCAATAACGAGCTATAAATAAACAATATAAACACCTTTAAAATATCATAAAAATTATAAAGAGTCTTACATATTCATTCCTCCCTTGCGCGAATGATTTTTTCCCTTGATGGGTTATTATCGTGTTCTTTGATCGGTTAAGCAGGCATTCTGACAAGCTTCTGACACACGATTCGGATGTGGGACCACCTGTCAACCAACTCATTCCACTCATCTTGGTTTGTCTCCCACACTTTCGGCGGGGAGGCGGATGATTCTCTTTGCCTAGTCGGGCGAATCTGTTTGTTTATGTCATCCTTGATTCTGTGTTCTTTATTTTTAAGCCAATGTAGCCTCTGTTTATGTTCCAGCCCAAAGCACTTACCATTTCCCCTACCGTATATAAAATTATTGCCACCATCACTCTTGTCATGGTTATTGTACCTTCCGCGAAGGTTGAAATAGCGCTTATCATATAAACATATGCATTTATATAAATACAAAAAATTTAAATACATAACACGCATATCTAAACGTCTTTAATAACATATTACGAAAGAAAGTAAAATAACATATTTTTCACTCATGTGTAGGGTAATATGCGCTTTTAAACACATCTGGAATTTTTCCCTTCTGCCCATCACCACTTTATCCTGATTATTGTACCAAGAGGCGAGGTCGAAATAGCTCTACATATAAACATAAACATATGCATTTAAATAAACAAACAATTTAAACATAACACGCATATCCACACGTCGATAACAGTAAGAATAGAAGTAAAATAAACAATTAATACCTCAAGAGTAGGGAAAATATGCGCTTTATACGCCTCTGGAATTTCTTCCCACTCGCAAGCAAGGGGAAGGTACTTGACTGTTTCCCCCATTAGGCTATTCAACATGCTTGAATAATCGCCTGTAGGATGGAACGTACCTAGATCGCCGTAATCAAAGCCGATCGTCAAAGGTCGTTGGCCATTTTGTCTAAACGCCCTCCTTAAGGACGCATTCCCGGTCTCGATACGCAGGTTGGAACCTACAAAGATAAGTTATTGAGTCATGAAAATTCAAGTAAAAGAAATTAAAAATAATCAGTGTTATAAAATAATAAATAAACACAATTTCTTACTTTCGCACTGGGCCGGTACGGGCCGGTTGGGCCGTCTAGGTGGACTACCACCGGCATCCCCACCGTGTGATCTGGGAAATACGCACGCCATCTGTAAAATAACAAGTACAAGAACACACAGTTTCGTGGACCAATTAATGCTAATACACAAATTCATATAAATATACACATTTTAACATATAAAAACAATTCCACTCAAATAAAAAATACACATTTAAACATATAAAAACAATTCCATTCAAAGAAAAATTACACATTTAAGCATATAATAACTGTTTCATTCAAACTACATCTTAAGATCGATTGTCATCGTCAGAATCATCGCTAGATAAAACTTCTTCAACATTAGTACTAGGGTTCACTTCATCATCATCAGACACTACAACATCATCATCATCATCAAGGACATGTGCATAGACATCATCTTCAGCATTGCCTTCATTAGCATTAGCATTGTCATCATTAACTGGTGAGGCGTCCACTTCTGTCGATTCAGAATTTATACTCAAATCCGTATGCTCAAAATTAGTCAATTCAACAGACAGTGTAACATTTGATGAACTGCTACCATGTATAACATCTTGATCGGACTCTGCCACGTCTCGATGATAAACATGTTCGACGACCTTCCAACCACGTGGTTGTCTAGCAAGGTCTTCAAGGTAGAATACTTGTGTTACTTGTGTCGCAAGAATGTATTGGTTATTTTTGTGAAATTCCCTATCAGTCAAAATATGTTGTATGCCATGTTCAATGTAAGAACGCCTGTTGCGTGTCGTAAGGTTCTTAGGGTTAATGGTGTCAAACCATTTACATCGAAACAAGACAACCTTACGGTTGCCGATATAAGTGAGCTCCAGAATTTCTTCGAGTTGACCATAATACATCTCGCCATCAAGCCCTAGTGTTGAAACTCCGCTGCATTGAGTGGTATGAAATATATCGCGTTCATGTACCACAAACTTCACACCGTTAACTATGCAAGCGGGGTATGTACATGTACTAATAGGTCCACATGCTAAAGAGAATAACTCTTCACTACAGCCGTCGTTCACATTTTTTTCACGAATCTACGAAAGAGATGAAAACAGATTTAGATGAGCAAATAACTCCAAGGTAATATATCTAATGTATTTACCTTGTGATTAAACCACGCGGGAAAATTCGTTTCCACGTTATCAGGCGATTTTCTGCAAAAAGTTCATGATATTAGGATAAGTCATCGAGAAAGAAGATTTTTCAAAATAAAAAAAGGAAGAAACATACTCTCTGTAAGCCAAGATGTCTGCGTCGACTTCAGGACTGTTGTTAAGTACAAACCATACAACTGCCTGCCTAACATCTGTAGTCAGCCGAGTTGCTTTCATTCTGCCCGTCAGTTTGCATGCGGACCGGAACACCTGGAATTTATTTGGTTCTTCTTCAGGCAAACCGTCGTCATTTCTGCCAAGACGATTAAATCTCGTCTCGACATCATCCTTAAGATAACGCGAACAAAAAGTTAATGCTTCTTCTGCAACATAACCCTCCGCAATAGAACCTTCAGGTTTTGCTTTTTTCGGACATAATTTTCTTTAGATTCTTCTGTATCTTTCATGGAAACATTCACAGTAGCGAATAGGGCCACCTAGGAATAAGCCTCATGGGTAATTGTATGCCACGTGAATCATTATGTCAAAAAAAGCAGGAGGAAAAATTTGCTCTACTCAATCAGGATACTGATCGATTGTTTTTAGCTTCTGACATGTCCTGCTGCATCAAAGTTCGAGCACAACACGCTTAAAGAATAAGCAAAACTCGATTTAGGAGCTGCATGCTTTTGGGCCAAGTATTGTTGTACTCAAATAAGGAAGTAACCGATGCAATCATTATATGGCAGTCATGAGGGATTTCATGCCGTTCTATGGTTATACAGCCGTCACTTTTTGCTTGAAGTTGGATCCAAACCCATCAGGTAGTCTAACTCCTTTGATGAATTTACAAAAACGTTTTCTGCCTTCTGTGGTGAAAGAGTACTTTGGATGAGGCTTCTCCAACTTCCCGTTTGGTTTTTTTAACTAACCACAACTCCTTTCGAACTTTCAAAGTTTCCAAGTCTTGCCTTGCCTTTACCGTGTCTTTGGTTTTGTCGTTCTGTAACAAGGTATTCAGTAAAGCCTCAAGCGCGTTCTTTTCGATGTGCATGACATCGAGATTGTGTTTTAGTTTTAGAAAGGGCCAATACTCAAGATCCCAAAAGATAGAACGCTTACTCCAATTCAATTCAATTTCTCGATTAGGTTTAGGGTTCTTTTTAGCAATATCTGGATGTTTCCCCGGGCGACGTTTTAAGACTTTACTAATTTGTAACTGGATCTCCAATTCGGAAAACTTTCTAGGTTTAGGTGTCGGTTCTTTTGAACCATAGTATTCCTTAAATTTACTCCTTTGTGGATGTCGTGTCCTTAAAAATCTTCTATGACCAACATAAGCGATTTTGTTCTTGACAGCCATCGATGGAGTGTCCACGTTACAAGTGGGGCATGCGTAGTAGCCTTGCCCACTCCACCCAGACAAACTACTTCGAGCTGGGAAATCATTGATGGTCCATAAGAGCGCCGCTTTCATTTGGAAATGAGTACCCGTAGCAGCGTCTTTCGTCCAAACTCCTTTCCATAATTCTTGGAGTTCTTTAATCAAAGGCTGCAAGTAAACATCAATGTCCTTTGCAGGTGATTTAGGGCCGGGAATTAACATCGTCAACATTAAGGAAGTTTCTTTCATACACATCCACGGTGGTGTGTTGTATGTTGTCAATATGACCGGCCACATGCTGTAAGTTTGACTCATCATGCCAAAAGGATTAAAACCATCAGCAGCCAACCCTAATCGAACGTTTCTAGCGTCACCAGAGAACTCAGGTTTCATCATGTCAAAATATTTCCATGCTCTACCGTCACACGGGTGATTCATCTTACCTTTTTCCTTAGACTGTCCAGTAGCATGCCAAGTCATCCACTTTGCTATGTGTTTTGTGTTGAACATACGTTGTAGTCTAGGTGTTAACGGAAAGTAACGCACGATCTTTTTTGCAACTAACTTCCCGGCCTTTGTCTTCTTTTTGTATCTACTCTCTTTGCAGACTGGACAATTAGGCATCTTTAGGTTTTCCTCTGATCCCCAAAATAAAAAACAATCATTTATACAAGCATGGATCGATTCGTATCCCAACCCGATCTTTTTGTATGTCTTCTTGATTTCATAGTACGACGATGGGAAATTGTATCCTTTGCTAGGGGGACATGCCTTTTGGAGAAGAGCTAGAATCTTGTTAAACCCGGCATCAGTTATTTTATGTAAAGCCTTGATGTGCGAAATCTCTGTTGTAAATTCCAATGTACTCATATCACAACCCGGGTACAACTTTTGGGTGGACCTAGAAAGTAACTCTTCAAACTCGTTATTAGGACCCGTTGTTTGGGATGGTTGAGGACCAGTTGTTTGAGTTGGTGGAGTTGGGACATTATTTGCAGAAATATCTTCGAAAAACGTATCCATGTCAACGTGTTCAGGTGAATGCGGTACTGGTGGAGGTAGCGGAAGAATCGGTTCACCGTGATATTTCCAAGTGGTATAATGTTGGTCAAACCCGTAACGAGATATGTGTACCTCAAGAATTTCGAGGGTAACACGATTATCATCACGGTTACAACATCGACTACATGGGCAATGGATCTTTTGTGTGATGGGGTGCAACAATGGCTTACAATGCTTGATGAATGCAAAAAGACCATCTAAAAATTCTTCGGAATTACGATTGGATATAGTGGTCCAACTCTTATCAATTGTCATAACTGCGTTGCAAATAAACATATTCAAATAAATGATTTTTATTTTTTTATACCAAAAGGTCATTAACAAATATGAACTGTTCTGTTTACCTAAGTGCAACTATGGAAGGCAATCCTAACCCACTCTTTGAATGTTTCGTCTCATATATGAATGCGTATAACCGATTTACTATTTGAGAAAATTTCGGCATCATTTCCCCTCAACTCCCCAAATATGTGTTTAAAGACATATTCGTAGGAGTAAAGGAGAAACACTGTCGAAATCATCTCAAATAGTAAACCAATTATACGCATTCATATCCTAAATGAGACAAAACATTCAAAAAGCAGTCCCAAACAGGGGACTTTCCGAAATTAATTTCTAATAAATTAATTTCGGACGGGTTTTCTATAGGTTGATTAACTTCGGACGGGGATTTTTCGAAATTAATCACTAAAATCCTAAAACATTCTTAAAACAATACCAAATTCATATCAAGTTATATCAAATACAAAAACAAATTCCAAACGAGCCACCGAGGATACCAAAAGGAAAAAAAACAAAAAAGAATACCTTTCGTCGGCTGTGGACCTGGCTGTGGTCGGCTGTGGACCCGGCTGTGGTCGGCTGCGGTCGGCTGTGGACCCGGCTGTGGTCGGCTACGGTCGGCTGTGGTCGGCTGCCACAATCAAACAACAACAATAAACTTTCATTAGCACTATCAAAAAATAACAAAAACAATAACAAAAACAAATTAAAACATTAACCAAAAAAATTTAATTAAAAAAATGAAAATAAAAAAACATATTCAACCTTTTTAATCAAAAAACGAATTATAAAAACTAGTAAAGAATTATTGTTTAGAGGGTTTAGAAAAGAATTATGATTTAGAAAAAGAAAAAAGATGAGGATTTGTGCTCGTGTGCTCGTGTGACGGAGTAATGGTGGTGGGATATGTAGTGGTGGTGGGTGGGATATGTAGTGGTGGTGGTTATATCCCGGTGGTGATGGTGGTTCGCCTGAAAAATCGCCAAAGGAGTGGTGGTGGTGGTGTTTTTTTGTTTATCTAAGTTTTCTGTCTAAGTCTACCATAGAGGTAGATGTGATAACATTTTTGGGTCGACAATGTCGACCCTAACTTTGGGTCGACAAATACTCTAAGTTTTGGGTCGACAATGTCGACCCTAACTTTGGGTCGACAAATACTCTAAGTTTTGGGTCGACAATGTCGACCCTTACTTTTTCATTAAAATAATAAAGTGGCGGGTGGTTCAAAATTTGGTGAAAATTTTGGGGCAATTTTAGGGTCGACATTAGTTCGAAATTTTGGGTCGACAATGTCGACCCTAAGTTTCTATATGTATATTAATATTAAAAATGTATATTAACAAGCATAGTTACCCGCGCGTTTCGGCCGGGTCGGTCCGGTTCCTCGTTTCGTATATAATTATTATACAAAATGATTTTTTATAAAATATATAATAACTTTTTTATAAAATATATAACTTTTTATAAAAAATATAAATTGGTTCGTTTCGGCCGGGTCGGTCCGGTTCCTCGTTTCGTATATAATTATTATATAAAATGATTTTTTATAAAATATATAATAACTTTTTTATAAAATATATAACTTTTTATAAAAAATATAAATTGGTTCGTTTCGGCCGGGTCGGTCCGGTTCCTCGTTTCGTATATAATTATTATATAAAATGATTTTTTATAAAATATACAACTTTTTATAAAAAATATAAATTCGTTCGTTTCGGCCGGGTCGGTCCGGTTCCTCGTTTCGTATATAATTATTATATAAAATGATTTTTTATAAAATATATAATAACTTTTTTATAAAATATATAACTTTTTATAAAAAATATAAATTGGTTCGTTTCGGCCGGGTCGGTCCGGTTCCCCGTTTCGTATATAATTATTATATAAAATGATTTTTTATAAAATATATAAAACTTTTTTATAAAATATATAACTTTTTATAAAAAATATAAATTGGTTCGTTTCGGCCGGGTCGGTCCGGTTCCCCGTTTCGTATATAATTATTATATAAAATGATTTTTTATAAAATATATAAAACTTTTTTATAAAATATATAACTCGTTTCGTATACAATTCCGTATACTTCAACGGACGAGTCGATATGTTACGGTTATATGTTAGACGTTCAACGGACGAGTCGATATGTTATGGTTATACGTTAGACGTTCAACTGACGAGATAGTTCATTACCAAGCAAATATCATTACCAACCAATGTTAACGAATCGTGATGAATGTTAGACGTTCAACGGACGAGACGATATGTTATGGTTATATGTTAGAGGTTCAACGGACGAGTCGATATGTTATGGTTATACGTTAGACGTTCAACGGACGAGTCGATATGTTA
>BQNB010000004.1:0-131581 GCA_026074375.1 Tanacetum coccineum | reverse complement strand
GAGATCAAAGAATGACAAAACGTTAAAAATAATGAGGTAAAAAATCGAAAATCAATCGGATCCCTATGGTAGAAGACTCGATTGATTGAAAGGGGGAAAACGGATTTAGATGTATCGGTGGTATTTAGTGTCGGGAGGGATGGTGGTGGCGGCTGCCATTTCAAAGATGAAATTATTGGGTGGTTGGTATAAGAAATTAAATTGAGTTCATAAGCGTTGAATTTAAGTTTAAGCGTTTTAGCTTATTAGTTTAATTGAATTTAAAAAAGTTGAGAACTTATAATTCGCGTTCGTTATTGGGATGGTTAAATAAACAACAATTCAACTACCACTACGTGATACTAATAGCAACCAATGATAATCATATAAACCACGATATATAAACAAGCACATTTTTTAATCTTTTGCCGATGTTGGATTCAAAACTTCATACAAGTT
Source organism: Tanacetum coccineum (assembly GCA_026074375.1). Lineage (NCBI taxonomy): Eukaryota > Viridiplantae > Streptophyta > Magnoliopsida > Asterales > Asteraceae > Tanacetum > Tanacetum coccineum. The sequence goes on along the minus strand of BQNB010000004.1, from coordinate 131,143 downwards.
TTCAAAACAGTTGCGCAAGAGACACAAGTATGTTCTCTATACAAAATGTTAAAAAATAAGATTGAAACTTTACCTTTAGGAGTAGGAATATAATATATGATCACACAGTTTCTTGACTAAACAGATTCTTAACTCAATACAATTATTTATATAGACTATGAAATCATATGATTTATATACTTAACATCAAATAAATGAGAAGTTTATGTATACAAATTTACCTTTTTGTTAAATTTACACAGTTTTTTTCTTAGACAAGTCTCGAACATATTAAATACTCGTCTAGACATGTACTGCCACCTTTAGTGCCTGATACCTTTGTAAGAGGATGTAAAAATGTTTTTTTTGGCGATTATTAGATACCATTAAATTCTTGCTCTGTTCTCGAGTTTTTTTTATAAATGGAAATTTAAGGAAATGATAAGCTGATCATCACAAAAAGCGAAGTTTTTTCATATAAGAATCAAATCATGTACCAATTACATAGCAATACATTGCCTCTTAAACTAAAATTCAAATGAAATTAAGAACCAGCCATATACTAATTACATAGCAATACATTGCGTCTTAAATTAAAAATCAAATCAAAAAAAAAGTTGAGAACTTGTATGACTTAACAACACTTTGAGTTGTTGCTAGTAAACGTAACCAACAACAATACCAAGTGCTACTAAATAACACTCATAGCAACTTGTGGCTAGTTTGCACACCACAATATATAAACAAGCACAATATATAATCTTTGAGTGATGTGGGACTCTTGAGCTTCACATAAGTTTTCAAAATACTTGCTCAGGAGACATGATATCTTTGTTGCTCTAATTAGTAAAATAATTGTGTTCTTTATGCAAAAAGTTAAAAACAATATGAAACTTTACTTTTATGAATATAGAATCTGATCACACGATTTCTTTATTAAACATATATTCAACTGAATTAAATTTATTAATACCTGATTATGAACTCTTGGATATAGTTTTGAACATTTTAAGATTTTAGACTAAGTGTTAGGGTGACCGCACAGGCGACCACCACCTCAGCGTCAGCTCAACTTTCTCTCTCTTAAACCACATACAGACCAAACACCTCTAATGGTGACAGCACAAGTGACCGAACACTTTTAAAAAAAAATTATTTTATTTTAAATAATTAAAAATATTACAATAATAATAAAAATAAATTAAAAACATTACAATAAAAATTAAAACTTAAATTAATAGTCTAAATTCCAACGTTCCTTGATTTTTTTCTTCGGAAGCAACGCCGTAGATAAAGCTCCTCCCGGAGTTTTGGAAGACATTTTTTTGGTTAGTATATAAATTGATAGTTTTAGAAAAAAGTGTGAAAAATGAAAAGAAAATGTGAGGTTTTATAGTGAATAAGGAGGGTTAATTTATATATATATATATATATATAATAATAATAGATTAATATATATACTATAAATTATGTATATATAGTATAAATTTTAAAAACATTTACAATAAAAATTAAAACATAAATTAAATAGTCTAAATTCCCAACGTCCTTGATTTTATTTCTCGGTAAAGCAACGCCGTAGATAAAGCTCCTCCCGGAGTTTTGGAAGACATTTTTTTGGTTAGTATATAAATTGATAGTTTTAGAAAAAAGTGTGAAAAAAGAAAAGACAATGTGAGGTTTTATAGTGAATAAGGAGGGGTTCTAGATTTATATATAAATTAGATATATATATATATATATATATATATATATATATATATGGTTATGATCAAATAAGAAGTAAAATTATAATACGAAGAATGAGAATAATTCTGGCCAATCACACTCTTTTTGGATGCCTATTTATTAGTAATTTTTGATTTAAGTAAGAAAAATATTGTTCCAAGTTGTCCAATCCAGATTGGAGACTGCTGTTGCTATTGTTGACAAATAAATCAACCAATGTTGTGGATTCCAGTGCAACAATTTCCTACTTTTACGAGCATGAAAGTTGTGGTTCAGAGAGGGTACCGGATGGCTTTGGATGATCACGGAAAGGATGAATGTTGACAATTAATGCAAAGTTGGCTGGGGATTGATATGCTCCAAGAGGTTTTAAAGTATATTTTAGGACACACGATTTGAACAGTGGGTGATGTTGTTGCTTGTCCCATGCTATAAAATCAGACATTTTAGGCCACAGCTCCCGAGGAGGATAATCAAATCAGTTTGGTGCCTTCATCTTGTTGTTTTTTGGTAATGCTTTACTACATATATATTACTAAAACAATTGGATCAGTCTTTGTACTGTCGCCTCAAGCACAGTTTAAGTGTTTTCAATTTAAAGGTTAAATAAAATGATCAATAGTGATTATTCGAGATAGTGTTTGATCGTGGTTATGTATGCAACTCTCTAAGCTAATAGCTTATAGCCGATTTAACAGCCCCTCTTATGAATGTGTAATATTCATGACTTTCAGCTTTTACATATTCGTCATGTTACAACTGTAAAATTAGGAATCAAATAACATATTGACTAATGGCAATACAATGCGTCAAAAAAAGTTGTATGACTTACAAACAAAACTTAAAAAGGAACCCATAACAAGTTATTGTCATCCCTAAATGGCACTAGTTATTGATGATCGTTTGAAAGTGTGGGACGAGAGAGATCAACCTCGTGTTCATGTTGTTCCTGCTTTTGCTTCGTATTATGCTCTTTAACCTTAAGTACTAATTACTCTTACCAATTATGTTGCTTCCCTTATTGTATATCTATAATTAGAATGGATGGTGCCTATTTGTAACATCATTTCTTATCCTATTACGTTTTTCCAATTAACAGGGACTTCGATGATAGCCTTCTGCAGCGAGTTAATGAAGTTGCACATGAAGATGATATAAAAGATATTTTACCTCCAGACATGAGCAATTATTCAATATATCAGAGATCTGGGATGAGTTTAGAGTCAAATTTTATCTATTCCTTCTTTATCTTTATTTATTATGACTCCAAATCTAAGATGATATAAATGGTATCTTCACTGCTATGGTTTATGTTTTTTGGTCAATACAGTTCACTATGTGCAACATTTTTTAATTTATGTCTTGCTACAGGTCTTCTCACCTGGGTATTGGATTAAAGCTTGTACATCACCATTTTGCACATAGTGAACTGTACTGACCCAAAAAACATAAACCATAGCAGTGAAGATACCATTTATATCATCTTAGATTTGGAGTCATAATAAATAAAGATAAAAGAAGGAATAGATAAAATTTGACTCTAAACTCATCACAGACCTCTGATATATTGAATAATTACTCATGTCTGGAGGCAAAATATCTTTTATATCATCTTCATGTGCAACTTCATTAACTCGCTGCAGAAGGCTATCATCGAAGTCCCTGTTAATAGGAAAAACGTAATAGGATAAGAAATGATGTTACAAACAGGCACCATCCATTCTAATTATAGATATACAATAAGGGAAGCAACAGAATTGGTGAGAGTAATTAGTACTTGAGGTTGAAGAGCATAATACGAAGCAAAAGCAGGAACAACATGAACACGAGGTTGATCTCTCTCGTCCCACACTTTCAAACGATCATCAATAACTAGTGCCATTTTGGGATGACAATAACTTGTTATGGGTTCCTTTTTAAGTTTTGTTTAAAAAATAAGAGCATACATCATAGAACAGCAATATACATTCGCGTTTGATATGCACATAGTAAGATATAATGCCCGTAAGTTAAACTACATTATTATAATCTGACTAGTACCAATGTATAATCAAGGTCCTCCAGAAGCTTCTCACCGAATTCATGAAGTATAAGCTCCGCATTGCAACCGAGCTTCTGCAACTGATTCCATTCAGAAATGAAGGAAGTGTTTGGAAATGGAAAAGATCCTGGTATATTATAGGCTTAATTTTTAAGGCGCCTGATGTAATCTCCAAACCCAAGACAACTAGCTTCCCCATATAGATAACTCTAATACACAAGCACTACTCTACACTCTGTATCATATAATTACCCCCCAAATATAACCCTAAAGAGGTAGCCTAGTGGTGAGTGTTGTAACTTTGAGGCCAGTCCTCACACGTGTAGCTTAGTGAGGGGAAGAAGACTTTGCAAAAATAGTCATCTTTCCCTATATCAACCAACACTCTCTTAAGAGGAGACTAAGTCGTTTTAAACATTTTCCACATATTGTCCTTGGGGCAAGGCATGTACCAAAGTCTCGCAAATAAAATACTCACATTGATTAAACAATTAAGTTACTACTAAACTATTAAGATGTTTGTACCATAAGTATATGAACAGCTTCGTTATAAATCGGCTGACGATGTGGAAAATCCCGCCTGCTAACAACCGTTAACGAGTTCGAATCACTTAACCGCAACTTCAAATCCGAACAAAATTACGACCTAATTCCACCTAAAATCACATCGATCCAGTCAACACATAATGTTTCCTTTAACGCATTTTATCAAACACTTGGGCCACAACTACTAATGCTTTCACTGAAGCATTTTATCAAACACTTGTGCACACACTAAAAATGCACACATATTAAACTATCATTGCTTAAATCATTTTATCAAAATCAGAATAAAATGAGATATATAACAATTGTGAAATTTAATTGATGAAGATACCTTTTCGATTGAAAAAGTTGGTTGAGTGCCCCGCGGTGTATGCGGCGGTTAGTGGAGGAAATTGTCGTTGTGAATCATTATGAGGATTTGGGCGTTGATTTGGGCGAATGATTTGGGGATTTGGAGATTCACATATATTTAACTTGGATAATATCAGGTGATGTTTATTTGGGGATTTTGGGTGAATAAAACTGGGTGGGATAAAAAAAATTAATAGGTGAACTTGTAAAAAGTAATGTTGGGGTAAAGTTATTTTTTATAAAAAAAGTATACAATCGTATAAAAAGTTGAAAAACGTAAAAAAAAGCATGAAGATGTACAAAAGGTATAAAAGCGTACGAAAACGTCCAAAAATGTAAAAAAAACGTACAAGGACGTAGAAAACGTAGGAAAACGAGCCATAACGTACGAAACGTTAAAAAACGTAAAAAAACGAAAAAAACCGTATACTATTAGATAAAAACGTTTGAAAACGTATAAATAAAAAATTTGGACTATTTGCCCGTTTGACCAGTTGCCCGAACGCGCCCGACCCCCCACCACCATTTTCCACCTCTAAAAAAATGCCTATAATGTAATTTAGTGACTACATAGTGACCATTTATAAGTTTCGTCACTACCTTTTTATCAGTGACGAAAAATAGTGATCATAAATTATATCGTCACTGAATAGTGACCAAAAAAGAAAGTCGTCACTCAATTTTTGTCACTAAAGCCCCTTTTTCTTGTATGAAATCATGTACCAATTACATAGCAATACATTGCCTCTTAAACTAAAATTCAAATGAAATTAAGAACCAGCCATGTACTAATTACATAGCAATACATTGCGTCTTAAATTAAAAATCAAATCAAAAAAAAAGTTGAGAACTTGTATGACTTAACAACACTTTGAGTTGTTGCTAGTAAACGTAACCAACAACAATACCAAGTGCTACTAAATAACACTCATAGCAACTTGTGGCTAGTTTGCACACCACAATATATAAACAAGCACAATATATAATCTTTGAGTGATGTGGGACTCTTGAGCTTCACATAAGTTTTCAAAATACTTGCTCAGGAGAAATGATATCTTTGTTGCTCTAATTAGTAAAATAATTGTGTTCTTTATGCAAAAAGTTAAAAACAATATGAAACTTTACTTTTATGAATATAGAATCTGATCACACGATTTCTTTATTAAACAGATATTCAACTGAATTAAATTAATTAATACCTGATTATGAAACTTTATTGGGAAATTTATAGTTTTGAAGATTATTTTGACTTTTAGGACTAAGTGTTAGGGTGACCCACAGGACAACCGCACCTTCAGAGTCAGCTCAAGTTTTCTACTCTCTTAGACTCACTACAGACAAACCACCCGTAATGGTGACAGTAAAAGTGATGAACACTTTTCAAAAAAAAATCATTTACTTGCCACAAATTATCTCATTATAATAATTAAATTATCAGTGTTTACAATAATAATAAAAATAAACGTCTCGAGATAATAACATCATCGTCATATTAATAAAAAAATCTTAAACTTTACAACTATTAATAGTTTAAATTCCCAAGTAGACGTAATCCTGAGAATCAAGTTGTACAAAATTCGGTATTTTATGAGCAAGCAACGCCGTAGATAAAGCTCCTCCCGGAGTTTTGGAAGACATTTTTTTGGTTAGTATATAAATTGATAGTTTTAGAAAAAAGTGTGAAAAATGAAAAGAAAATGTGAGGTTTTAATGTGAATAAGGAGGGTTAATTTATATATAGATATATATAATCTAGTTAAAATGGTGCAGGTGCTTAAAGTTGTTAAAGTGAGAAGCAATAAAAATTAGACAAATGTCACATTGTTTAATTAGTTGTTCGTTCGTGTACGATTTGTTGGTTTGTGTACGAGTTGTTGGAGGTTTTGGTTCGTGTACGAGCAATTGGTTCTATTAATAGTCTTTTGTGAAGCAAAATTATATTTTTATTAATATGTAACTTGTAAGAGTGTATCATTCAATTTGCGAATAAAATGTATATTTCTATTAATAGTCTTTTGTGAAGCAAAATTATGTATCATATGTATCAGCTATAAATGATGGCGTATCAAGTTTTTTTGTGGTTGTACATCAATTTTTATGTATAAGATTTAATTTCATGTATCTACTATTAATTAAATCACATATTAATTAATAGATTCAATGGTTAAGATCACTTCTCATTTTAACAACTTTAAGCTACTACACTACAATAACCCTCCCATATATATATATATATATATATATATATATATATATATATGTGTGTGTGTGTGTGTGTGTGTGTGTGTGTGTGTGTGTGTGTGTATATATATATATATATATATATATATATATATATATACATATACATATACATATACATATACATATACATATACATATACATATATATATATATATATATATATATATATATATATATATATATATATAGATATATATATATATATATATATATATATTGATGATTTTTGTTTTCTTGTGTTTCATTTATTCGGTCGAACATGCAACCGAAAGAATTGAAAGGTCGGGTGGGGACGCGTTTGTTTTTTTGTTTGTAATGGCATGGGACGCGTCTCCCAATGGCCACATAGGACGACCGACCGAACACAATGGTCCCATAACGTTCAACCTTAGAAAATATATTTAAGGTGTGTTTCTTTTTCTGATGAATTCAATATGTTTTAAATGAGAGTCTTGTATAACCTCTTAAAGAAGAAAGAGAGGCTTGAATGAGTTTCTCAAATTAAAAGAATTAATAGTTTTTGTCTTATTAATTTCTATAATTAATTTTTGTAATTAAACTTATGACTTATTAACATCTGTAATTAATTTAAGTTTATGCTTTTTAGTTTGCTAGACGACTACTCATGCATAACAACGGAATTTTATAGCGGCAAATAGTGATAAAAAAAGTTTATGGTTTTAAACGAAAAATAATAAAAGTTTGAGGATTTAGGGATTAAACATAATGTTTTGAAACCCGGTTCGACCCGGCCGATTCAACTGTTTGAACCGTTTCCGGTCAAAAAACGGTTCAAATTTAAACCGATTTTTTATATTTTCGAAACCCGATTGAACTGGTAACCCGTTGGTCGTACCGGTTGAATTGGTAACCCGTTGACTCGACCGGATCAATTAAAGACTTGGTTTCCAAAATATTGATTAAACATTAATTTTGGTTTCCATATTAGTTTAACAACTTAATCTATAAAGTTAAATAAGCTATAAGCTAAAATGATAAATCTAAGAAAACAATAAAAATAAGTTTATTAGTTGATCAAATTTGGGACGAAGGGAGTTGCTTATTAGTTGATCAAATTAATCTTATAACATACTAATTACATCGCAAAACATCTAAGACACAAGAATTTAAGTGCAAATTTCATTAGAAAACATACATCACGGTCAAAAAAAAGTTGATAACTTATAATTCGCGTTCGTTATTGGGATGGTTAAATAAACAACAACTCAACTGTGACTACGTGATACTAATAGCAACCAATGATAGTCATATAAACCACGATATATAAACAAGCACATTTTTTAATCTTTGGCCGATGTTGGATTCAAAACTTCATACAAGTTTTCAAAACAATTTTTTTTTAACGGCGGCAATTTTATTAAAAAACTAGCAAGGCGCTAAAAATTACATAGGCGACTTAAGCCAATCAATCCAACTACTAGACAAATGGCCTCTATGTTTAAGCCAAGAAAAAAATTACAAACAAATAAAATCAAAAACGTCATTTTTCCTCAAGGAATGAGAGTTAAAAGTGACATCATTACGATAACGCCAGATGAGCCACAAAGAAGCCGCAATAATCACGAATAAACGATGCTTTTTGACTTTAGGAGCGGGCCATGAGTTCAACCAATCAATCCAATGAGCGTTGGAATCGAAAAGAGAGAAAGAATCATCACACCACCTTCTAACAATCCTCCAAACCTCCTTGGCAAAGATGCATTCGAAAAAAATATGAATATTAGACTCCACGTTACCGTTGCATGTGGGACAAGAGATCTCCAGAATTTCAATACCTCTAAAAGAAAGATTAAGGCGATGCGGGAGCCTATCTAACTTCAAACGCCAAATAAAAATGTTTACTTTATGAGGAAGAGATTTATCCCAAGTCGTCTTAGTGTCCAAAGAAGGCAACGTGCGATCATCAATTAGGGGACGCAAATCCCCAACGTTGAACGTCCCATCATGCGCAAGAGACCATATGCATCCATCCGCTTCATCACTAATCCCGATATGGTTGATTTCCGCCATCATGTTATTAAGGTGGGAAGAATTTCGGATGCCAAGATTATTACAAGACCAATTCCACGACCATAGCCCATTAGAGAAACGATCCACAACCAAACAATTTTTCTCTTGTTCCAGTTGGTAGAGCCTGTTGAACCGGGTATACAATGGAGAATCACCAAGCCAAATGTCCTTCCAAAACCGGATAAGAGATCCACAACCCACCTGGAAACGAATGGAATCCATGGGAAGAATAGATTTCGAATGAAGGTAGTTAGAAGTCCCAACAATCTTAGACCAAATTCCGTTGAATTTGCAACCAATGAGATCGAAACCACCTTCACAATCATGAAGAGCTTTAATAACTTTAACCCATAAAGAATAGGGAGAAGAGAAGAAACACCATCTCCATTTGTGAAGCAAAGCAAGGTTAAAAGAATTTAGGCTACCAATAGCAAGACCCCCTTTCTCATAAGAGGCCAACACGTTAGACCATTTCAACCATGAGAGCTTTTTCGAATCATGCGAGTGCCCCCAAAAAAAAGACGCACGAGCTTTCTCCAGGGACTTCAAAACCACGGCAGGGGCTTTAAAAAGAGAAAGGAAATAAATACCAAGGCTCCCTAGGACGGCTTTGATAAGAGTTAAACGACCACCATAGGAAAGGAGATGGCTTTCCAAGAAGAGAGTTTAGAATGAAACTTGTCAACCAAAGGCTTCCAATTAACAACGAGCGACATGTTAGAACCAATAGGTAAGCCTAGATACGTGAAAGGAAACGAGCCCGCACTACATCCCGTGTAGCAGCCATAATCTGAATATCATTGGTAGACACTCCAATTCCATAGATACTAGACTTTTGGATGTTAATTTTCAGACCGGGGGCTAGAAAGAAAACTTAGAAGATACGAATGATATTATCCAAATCGTGTGTGCTCCAATCTGTGGTAATTATGACATCGTCGACGAAGAATAAGTGGCTTAGGTTTATATCAGAAGTACCAATGTTAATACCACGAATAAGGCCATTATGAACAGAATCAGTGAGCGCCACGTGAAGACCTTCCATAATGATTAGAAACAAAAAGGGAGATAGGGGATCTACTTGTCTCAAGCCTCGCCTAACATTGAACTCGGAAGTGGGGCTGCCATTAATCAAGATCGAGGTCCGAGAGGATTCAAGACAAGCTTTAATCCATGACCTCCATGTTAGACCGAAACCAAGGTTGCATAACATGAAATCAAGATATCTCCAACTAACCGAGTCGAAAGCCTTTTCAAAATCTACTTTAAAGAGTAACATCCTTTTCTTTCTTTTCTTGTACCAATTGATAGCCTCACTAAGAATGAGTGGCCCGTCGAGAATTTGATGACTCTTGATGAAAGCGGATTGCTCGTGACTAATAATTTTATCAACCACTTTAGAAAGCCTATTTGCAAGCACTTTAGCGATGATTTTGTAGTGAACACCTATTAAAGATATAGGCCGATAATCATTAACATTAATCGGATTACTCACCTTGGGAATGAGAGTAATGAAAGAGGAGTTGGAGCCAAGAGGCATCTTTCTTGAAGAAAGGAACAAATTCACAAAATCTAGAATATCGTTTTTAAGAATGTCCCAATATCGCTTAATAAAAGCGAAAGTGTAACCGTCAGGATCAAGGCTTTATCACTACCACAATCCCACACCGCAACCTTTACTTTATCCATGGAGACGTTAGCTTCTAGTAAAGCACGATCACAATCATTAAGCCTTGACGAGGTGGTGGTAGAAGGGAAGTCGATCAAAGAATCATTAGCTTGAAATTTTTGCTTGAAATAGTTAAGGAAAACCTCTTTGACAAGAAGAGGCTCAGTGATCTAAACACCTTCGTGCATGATGCCTTTGATGGAGTTACTTCTGCATTTTTGATTAATCAAGCAATGAAAGAATTTGGAGTTCTCATCGCCTTCAACGTCCCATTTGATGCGTGACTTTTGAATATTGTCCATAGCCTCGAAATTATCAAGCTTATCGATCTCATGGAGGAGCTTTAATCGAGAATCACGATCTTCGTTAGAAGCAGAACCTTCCTCAATTTTGTCTTCCAAAATCTTAATAGCCTTTATAACATCTTTTTTCGAGAGTTTTCATTGTTTCTGAGAGAGGCGTACCATTGTCTGATGTTGGGCTTTAAGGCTTTCAGTTTTCATGAAACGATAAGGATATGAAGCTGGACAACTCCGAAGTGATAAGCTCATCAAAACTTTCTCGATAAAACCATGAGTGATAAATTTTGAAGGGAATAGGACCAAAATCGTCTTTGTTGCAATGGAGGAGAATGGGAATATGCTCAGACCATAAGTGATCAAGAGTAGTAACTTGGATATCAAGAAGCACATTAAAAACATCTTCGGAGATTAGAAAACGATCCGATTTGCTGAGCTTTGTGCCTTGTTTGTTCATCCAGGTAAACGAGTGACCTCCCAAAGGAAGGTCAATAAGATTAGAACTGATAATAAAGTTGTTAAAAATCTCAGCTTCATTTCTAGAGAAGATAGAGCCATGACGTTCTTGAGCATTTCTAACCTCGTTCATGTCACCGAAAAGAATGTAATTACCCCTATTACATTGCATGAAATCACGAATTCGGTTCCATAGCACGGTTTTAGCCGTAGGGTCATGAGGACCATATAGGTTAACCATGTAACAAGATCCAACTGAGTTTTTCCATTTTCCTTTAACAATAATGAACGCATCGTCACACCAAATATCTTCTTTCACGAAATTATTTGGGTCCTACATGGAGATTAAGCCTCCCGATCTACCACGAGCCAAACTACAAGCATAATCGAAAGTGTAATTACCCCACACAGTTTTGAGACGAAAAAGCTCTAATCTAGTCATTTTGGATTCTTGAATACCCAAAATTTGAACGTTATGTTTGAAACATAAATCTTTAACCCAAACACGCTTCCTCTTTTTCTTCATGCCATATATGTTAATGGATAACACGTCCATTTGTCAACAACATGAGCCCCTATTCCATTGATCATATGATTCAATGATTTTCGACAGCCCTAACATCGAAACCCAACGAGCTTCCCACTTCAATCAGCCTTGATAGTTCGTGTATTAAGGAGATACCTTTAATATCTTTGTTCCGGCGTCTAGGAAAAGAAGTAGAGAATCTGCTGGAGGACCCCCTTTTCAAGTGTTCAAAACCAGGTGGGCAGCTAAGGTCAGATGTATCTGTTTCTTTTGCGGGTTGCGAGTTTTCGACGTTAACATTGAGAGGTTCCATATTATTTTCAACATTCTCATTTTTGTTATTCAAATTCTTTAAAATGTCATCTAAATCATCAATTGAATTCCCGTCAAAAGTATCCGCAACCTTTTTAATATCATTCTCATCTTCATTGGATGATGAGTCAAAAGCTTCCTCCTCAATGTTAATGCTCCAGGTGCCTATCTCGTGAACTAGCGTTTTGAAAATTTCCCCATGAACTTCGACCTTTACCTTTTCTGAAATGGGTTGATGTGATTTGGTAGATATGCAAACTCTACCCGTACACATAGATGTAGTTTGTTCCACCTCGAAAAACAGGAATTTCCCAAATAAGCATGCAACTTTTTTGAAGGCGTTAGAACCCCAAGCACAAAGAGGTAAGCCGCTTATCTCAATCTAAATCAAACGATCATCCACCTTAAAAGAGGGTGTAACAGTTCGAATCGCAGAAGAGATGTTAGACATAGTGGCATTAAGCCTAAAATTTTCGCACGCTTCAGGAGTGGGGAATTGGATCCAAATCCAATATCCCCTAACATGTTGAATTTTAAGGTCCACGAATCCTTCATTCTTACATATCACGTACATGTTGCTTGCAGAGTCCAAATCTTTTAATTTAAGCAATAGGACCCTAGACGTATCATCGACACCGATCAAATCCTGTTCTCCCAAAGAAACAATACGTGTTGTGTCACGGAGAGTGTTATCATTAGGGGGTTTAGCGTTACCATGTACAACAGACGCGAAAGAGTGCCTTTCAGAATGCAAGTCGTTGAAGTTTTTTGAAGAGTTATTAGGATTAGGGTTTGGGTTTGGTTGATGAACGCGAGTGAAGTAATTGGTATCAGATTTGGTTGGATTAGGTCTTTGGAATCTCACCACAGAAACATACAAATGAAAATTCCCAATCCAGATATTCGATAGGGATCTGACAAAATCAGAAGTATCATTGACACCCATATAACGAATGAATCCAAATCGCTTACCTGCCTTTGATCTTTTATTAGCAATGAAGGCATCAACGAGACGACCATAGGGAGTGCAGATCTTCCATAAACCTCTCGCATCTAATGAATCAGGGAAGTTTGTAACGTAAAAGGAGGTCGTGATCTTGTCTACTTGGCGATGAAATGGATTTTCAATGGGTTTAGAGTTGGTCGTTTTGTTGTTGCGAAATATCCAAGTCCAACCATTGGGATCAGCCCCTTCCCCACAATAATCCGGAGAGAAAGACTCAGATCCGAAGTTTTAGAAGCAGGCGGCAGAGAGGTTTTTTTTTAATGTGAATTGGTTTCTCTTGGTTTCAAAACAATTGCGCAAGAGACACACCATCTTTGTTGTTGTAACTTGTAATCAAATAATAACAGTTATGATCTCTATATAAAAAGTCAAAAACAAGATTGAAACTTTAACTTTAGGAGTAGGAATAGAATATGATCACACAGTTTCTTGACTAAACCGATTCTTAACTAAATTCAATTATTTATATGGACATTGAAATCATATGATTTATATACTTAACATCAAATAATTATAATTGAGAAGTTCATGTATACAAACTTACCTTTTTATTAAATTCACATAGTTATTTTTCTTAGATCTAAATGAAATATGCTTCGCTATATCTCTGTGCAAGTGCTATAGAGACAAGTCTCGAACATATTAAATACTTAACTGTGGTAGTTTTTGGCCCGGCTCTAGGTTTAACTCGACCTCGTCTAGACATGTACTGCCACCTTTAGTGCCTGATACTCCTGTTATTGATAAAATCAGGAAGTTTGAAGAATTACTTACTAGTGGGCAAGCTATTCTTGTGGATGAAGCTGGTAATCCTTTAAAGAAGGTAGAGTTTCCGGGTGATTATGATAGTGAAGATGAGGTTGCATCAGTTGATAATGATATGACTCATTCTATGGCTTCAGAAAGGGTATGTTTTGGCACTCAAAGTTTGCTGGAACAATAGAGGGATTCATATGGTAATGGTGACTATGATGAAGACGCATATGATGATGATATGTACGAAGGTCATGATCTTCCTCATGAGATTAAAGCTATAGGCGATAATCTGGATATCCGAGTTTGAGATCGCAAGAAGAAATAAATTTATGTTTGTTTTGTCTAGTCATTTTGTGTACCTTCCTTTAAGGAAGTAGCTTTGCCCATGTAACGGACGGAGATGTGAAACTCACCCTCATCCCTTGTATTTAAATGTTTTTTGGCGTAGTAAAATTTAACGGAGAAACCCTTAAAAAAATATTGTGGGAAGGTAAATTTGATCATCGTACAAAGTCATGTGCCACTAAATAATACGGAGTACTAATTATGTTGCGTCCGACATAATGTTGAGTAGTTTAGTATTTGTGTAACTTAGGGTGCCTAAGATTGTGGGATGATAAATTTAACCATCCCACAAACTCATGTGCCACTAAATAAATACTAATTATGTTACATTAAAAAAGTTAAGTATTTGTACAATTTAGGGCACGCAAGTTAGTGTAGTGGTAAATTTCATCATTACACAAATTCATATGCCACTAAATAATACTAATAGCACCTTATTCAAACCATATGCATTACATTATATAAACAAGCACAATTTATATTCTTTAACCAGTGTGGGACTCAAAACTTTATACAAGTTTTAGAAAGTTGCTCAAGAGATCCAACATGTCTACCATGGTTTAGTTTCATGTGTTAACTACAACATAAGTATTATAACAACCGTATAAGATAACAAAACTTATGAATACTTCTAATAATGTCAACTCTTAAGCCGTGACGTATTAAGCATAGTCGACTAAATGCAGTGCTATTATTGGACATAGTGTTTGGTAAACCATGAAGACACTATAATCAAATTTATAATTTATCATCTTCGTTTATATTGGAGTGAAACTTTTCAAAGTGAATTTTCTATTTTTGAAAAATATAAAGGGTTATAAAATACCATGAAATTCTTAAAAGGTTTGTGTAAGTTTGCGAAAACTTATTATGTTTGCGAAAGTTTTGTTGATATACTTATTTCTATATATGGAATACAGAATTAGGTG
This sequence comes from Tanacetum coccineum, assembly GCA_026074375.1. Lineage (NCBI taxonomy): Eukaryota > Viridiplantae > Streptophyta > Magnoliopsida > Asterales > Asteraceae > Tanacetum > Tanacetum coccineum. The sequence continues at coordinate 115,924 of BQNB010000004.1, read as the reverse complement.
AAACCAACATGAACAAGAAATACCCTCTACCATTCTAACCCAAGACGACTACGAATGAATGAAAAATTCAGCCAATATATATTTTAAACTTCAAAACTTTCTCGAAGACTCAATACACGTCACTATTACACAAACTGGTTTTTCCCACGGTAGAATCCGTGGGAAATCCTGTGGATAAGGGCCCTTTTCCACGAATTTCCCACGGAATTTTTCCGTTTGTAAAAACCTTGTGGCTAAATTTCCCACTGATTTTCTCGCGGGGCGTTGACTATTTCCCACGGATATTACCGTTGATATTTACTAAACATTAAATGTTTAGCCTTCTTCATGGACTTCACCGATAATATCAAGAAACTTAACACCGATAATATCCCTGTCAATGGAACCTCAAGGGCCCGAACGAAATCCTCACCACTCTTAAGCTGCTTATCTCTAATTTCTGCAATCACATAGTATATGAGCCACCTTGTGAACTATTAACGTAATTTTATTTAAAGTGTTGAGAAAATTTACAAAAGTTAATTATGAAATCAGTTAATTATACAATTGATAAAAACTATTTCTTAGAGAGATACATGATTTTGATTTGTTCTGATCTATAAAAAATATTTGTTCTTATCACAATAAAAAAATTGTACAAAAGTTAAAGATACTTTTGATTTATTCTCAATTGTAAAACCTACGGCTGTAAACGAACCAGACGAATACGAACGGAGCCTTGTTCATGTTCGTTCATTTAATTTTAACCGGACAAAAACATAAATGATCATAAACGAACGAATAATCGAACGTTCACAAACATAAATGAACGGACAAGACTTTTGTTCATGTTCGTTTATTTAACTAAACGAACGTAAAGTGTTGTGCATGTTCGTTCATTTAATAACGTTCAGTTCGTTTACAGCCCTAGTAAAACCCATATCTTAATCCAGATGAAGCGAATGTTGACCAACCATGTGATTTTCTGATGATGGCATGTTACGGTTTATGATGGATATTGGGTTTTGGAATGACTCTGTAGCAGCTTGGTCATGTGAGTTTTGCAAATGTCGGTGAGACGTGATGAAGGCAGGAGTGGACCGAAAATTAAGAGGCTTTCTTCATAAGCTTTGACATATTACGTCCCTAGTCTTATTAGTTTGATGGTTTTTGTCCGAATTTTTAGTTCCTTCTTTTGAAAGCTTTGATAAATTCTTAATATTGTTTGATGCATACCAAATATAATGTTAATTTTAAATTATAAAGGTAAAATGACTATTTTAGACACTCTAGAATTTCTGAATTTTATTTTTAAAGGGCACTAGGCGAATACTCGTGCACGCACGGTAAATCTCTTGTGGTCGATAATTAACGATATGCAATATTGTGTTACGTTTTTCGTGTAACGTTCACAATAGGATTGTTTGGGTCAAAATAAAAAATGATATGCAATATTGTGATAACTAACGATATGCAATAGCGGCCGGTTAAAAAAAGAGTTATGGTTTGGGTCAAAATAAAAAATCCAAACATATTAGTAAGTCGATTCACGTTATTATTTCTTTTTGTTCCATGTTTATTAGTGTTTCTCATATTAAAATATAATGGCTTACTTACGAAGGAAAAACTTATGGCAACCTAAATATGGCACACGACCATCCTGTTCATTATTTATGCTGGTTGTTCACAACAAGAATCATTGGCCCGCGAGTTGCGACGGGGGGCTAAAAATATGCATTGTATCATTACACTTATTACCCAGCTTAAACACTGTCATTTTGACAGTGGGCTGTGTACAGTGTTTTTGTTGGGCTCCCAACTTGGGCTGGCCCATTTAGCCTTTTTTTTGTTTTTGTTTTTTGTAGGCAATGTAAAAAAAATCTTTCGGCACAAAATAGAAAAAAAAATTACAAAAGTGTTGACTTATTCAGATAAAAAAATACACGCGACATGAGGCCCAACACATAAGCCCATATAAAAAAAACAAACTATTAAACATGAGAACAAAAAAATAAACCCGCACAAATAAAAAATAAAAATAAAATTTTAACACAAAAATAAACCCGCAATTCAGATAAAAAAATACCCGCGACATAAGGCCCAACACATAAGCCCATATAAAAAAAACAAACCATCAAACATGAGACCGAAAAAATAAACCCGCACAAAATACAATAAAAAAACGCCCCGCAGTAACGCGCGATTCTCATTTAAAGCCCACATTCCCATAAAATTATATTAAAAAAAACCCGTATAGCCAAAAAAATAAATCTTTAAACATGAGCCCCACACATAAACCTATATAAGAAAAAAACAAACTATTAAACATGAGGCCGAAAAAATTAACCCGCACAAAATAAAAAATTAATAACGGCTCGCAGCAACGCGCGGGTAATCCTGCTTGTTCTTTATATAAAGAACAAGAAACAAATTTTACCTTAATAAATACAAGAGTAAATTACATGAACGGTCCCTGTGGTTTACCCAATATTTCATATTTCGTCCATCAACTTTTAGTTGTATAGACCGTCCCTATCTTTGCAAAGAATAACACTCGTGATTCTTTTTTTAACCGGTGTTATCAAACCTCAAGCTTATAAATAGCGTGAGGCGTGGCGTGGCAGCATAGCCATGCCTCAAGCTTTAGCGTGAGGCGTGGTGACATGACTTTTTAAGGCGTAACATAAGGCGACAAAAAATATTTATAGATTTATATTAGTCAATTACACCGTATTGAACTTGTATACCGAGTAATACCATGCGAAGACGTATTACGTTAGCGAAAGTTCTGTTACCATACTTATTCTATATACGGAATGAATGAAAACAAGCATGATAATCCGCGCGTTACAGCGGGGCTAATTTTTTTGCGATAATTGGCATTCGTAGATAAACTAAATGTATCTGTCGAATTTATACTTAGCTTACACAGCATGTAACCAAATTCTAAGCAAAAGGTGAGCAGAAGTACATAAATACTATATCTTACCATATAAAACAAAAAACTTTAACATTCATAGTGAAACATTCTTCGCCAAATCATGGTATAACCGTATAAGAGAATATGCAAGTTAACAAAAAGATACTGTAGATGAAATACATAATCATAGAAGGAAATAGAAGCTGGATGGAGCAGCCTTTTTTGAATACCACCTGAAACGTGGATAAATACATTATTTTGCCGTTACAGGTTACAACCACTTGCAAAGTTCATAATTTATGCGTGGTTGCATAAACCTTACGACTTTCTTTGGTTATTAGCTATTTGCCAGCAAGTTATGATGGCTTGAAACATTAGCCTGGTATACATTATTCTTGAATTAGAGAAAAATAATAATAATTGTACAACTGATCATACTACACATGCACAATTCACAAACAGAACCAGAGTAGTGGCGAATACCTTAAACTTTGGATGACTTGACCATAACAGCTTTAATTCCAGGTCCGATTTAGCTTCAATCATACCATCGGGTAAAGCCTTTATACTGGTGTAAGTTGATGAAAATACCTATAGAATAAAGAAATTATAACATGTTAGTTTGATGAAATAACGAACCCGAAATATAAGAACATATATAGATGACGAATTTTACATGGTCAAACAGTAGGGACAAAAATGCACTCTTTCATAAGGACCAAAAATCTAAGCTACGAAAACCTTTATGTCGACATGATTGATTACCATTAGAGCTGAAAAACGAACGCGGCAATTTAAGCCGATTATCAGCAGCTGTAACTTTTATAATATTGATATTCAGGTTTCTTATTAATATTCAGTACTTTATGGAACATTCATGTGACCAGTAAATTTAACTAATGGAGTTTGGTTACAAACTGTTGTGGCATCCTTGCTAATATTAGTCTGACACTCGACCAAAGTATTTAAATGTGAGCTAAAATCCGATATCTGCATGACATAATTGACATAAATTAAACATAATTACACTTACATAATATCAAGAACATTTCATAGACGTCGACTATACCTGCACATGACCAATATCTCCCCAATTTGCACATATATGTGGCCTTTGTGCCATAGCTCAAATCCTATTGACACAACCTTCGTGAAACACGTTGCGCAGCTGAAGATTATAAATCACAAAAATTTTACTAAAGAAAAATAACGATCAGAGTTGTAAGCATCAATGATAGGAGTGTGTTACCTGGAAAAGTGGAGACTTAGGCCCATCATTAACCGCTTCATCACTATCACTGCTTTCACTGTCCTTTGATGGTTTTGTTGGTACTAATTCGCGTTGTTTCCCGGAAATGTATGATATTTTAAATATTTCAATGGGCAAAGGCCATAAATGACTAACTTACTTATCCCAATTTACTGCTGTTCCTAGTCAACTCTATAAAGGTACACACAAACATGTATACATTCAAATTTTGAACAAAATGAATAACTTTCGGTTATATTTCTAACGATCGTTATTTTATTATTGCATCGTTAGTCCTTTATATACTATATTTATTTTCTAGATCTGACCCGTCCAAAACGACCCTCTATATCACATTTTCACGACTCGGGTTCTAAAGAGATTTTATGCGAAACAATGTTTCGGAGCAACTTTTTAGTTTAACCGAGACCTGCTGAATCTCAACAGAAAATGAGACAGAAAGCCCTATACGGATTCTGGCTGGAACTTATAACTATTTTTAATAAACGCAGAAAATTTGACTATTCGGTTTGACCCCCTATCATGCGATATAATACCGTAACAAACCACGTGGCAAAGTAAAATGTCATTCCGAACACTTTCATGTTTCGCGGAGGCGGAAGGCTATAAGTGGACTCGACAAGTACTCAAATCAGACTTTTCAAATCTGCAGAGCTTATTACATTTTTATACACATATTTTTATACACGTTTTGTTTCCTATCATGATATATCTATCCACGGTTTTATACACACAATTTTTATAGACACGATTTTATACACATATATTTAAATACATGCGTTGCTATACACACAATTTTATACACACGTTTTTCTACATGATTTTATCCACTGGTTTTATACAACAGCGATCGGGGGAGCTTGAGGGGGTGGGGGCCGATTGTAAGTAGAGTGATACGGAGGGGGGAGGGGTGGGACGCGGGAGGGGGGTGAGGATAGAAACTTTTTAGGAGCGCAGCTCTATCTTGTCTGATATAGACAGGAGGGATCGACGACGGAGGAGTATCACTTATGCCGGATCTTACTGTCTATTGATTGTAGAGACTACGAGCATCTGTATATTTCTCTCTCACTCAGATGACATAGTCTTACACACATAGTACACTCCTTGTCGTTCATTTGAGAGTCGATCTCTTGAGCAAATATTGACTAAAATCTGAACATCCACTCACTTACATAACGTACCAAATAGCGCAACAACACACTATTGTTCTAATGCATATCTTTTCTTTGTCTTCAGCTCGCCAGTAGCGAATAAACAACAGACATCGTGTCTAAAAACTGTAATAAAGTAAGTGTAATAAAAATGGTGTGTATCAAACGTGTCCTATAAAAATGTGTGTATTAAAACCGTGGATAAAATCATGTAGAAAAAACGGTATAAAAATATGTGTATAAAAAAGGCCTAAGCATGCAGATTTATGAAAACGGGCGGATTTCTGACAGTACTGTCGAGTCGTTATAGCCTTCCGGCAAACACGAAATGTTTGTTTCGGAATGACATTTTACTTTGCCCGAGTGTTGTTAGTCTTATAATCGCATGAAATGTGCAGGGTCAAAAACCGAAAGTCAAATTTCTGCATTTTATTAAAAACATAATAAGTTCCAGCAGAGTCTCGTAAGGGCATTTTGGTCACTTTCTGTTGAGATTCAGGTCTCGGTTAAGCGCTAAAAGTTGTCCGAAACGTTGTTTCGCATAAAAATCTCTTTAAGAACCCGCGTCTGAAATGTGAAATAGACAGGGTCGTTGACTGTCAAGATCTAGAAAAATAAATATAGTATATAAATGATCTAACGATGCAATATTAAAATAACGATCGTTAGAAATATAACCTAAAGTCTATTCATATTTGTTCAAACACACATTTGAATGTATACATGTGTTGTGGTACCTTTATACGAGTTTACTAGGAACAGGCATTAAGATTGGGAATAAGTAAGTTAGTCATTTTATAGGCATTTGCCCTATTTTTATAAGATAAGAATGTCAAGACTTATTCGTTAAAAAAACAAAAAAAAAAATATCTACTCATACCTTTGCTTTTCGAAAACAATTTTACAAGCGTTTACTTTCACTAAAATAGTAATTCCAGCTAAAAATATAGTTTTTTTATGAGATATGCCGTATTTAAACTTACAGAAGAAAGAAATATTTATGCTTCTCATAAAGAAATGATAGAGTTTATAATCACAGATATTAAAGACAAAGAGATTAAAGTGAGATTAGAGTGGAACTTTTATAGTTATCAGATAAAAAAGAAAACAAAACACTTATGTTGACCATCCACATTATCTACGTCTAATGAGAACCATAAAATCTGTACTCAATTTTCACCATTACACACAAACTAAAATTCTTTTTATTTTTCTAATGAAAACTTTAAAATTTTGAATTAGTTACATACCCGAAGTATTAAATTCTTATTTCTAAATCATATGTTATCCTTAAATACAAGGGCAAACTGTCAGTAAATCTGACACTAACTTTCTTATTCCCAATTTACCATGACTGTACCCTATCATACTCTATAAAGTACACACAAACATGCACTACATTCAAACTTTGAACAAAATGAATAACTTTCGTGTGTTATATTTTCTAACGATCGTCTTTATTTGATTATTTGGCATCGTTAGTGCCATTTATATACTGATATTTATTTTCTCTAGATCTGACCCGTCCAAATACACCCTCTATAATGCGACAATTTTCACGACGTCGGGATTCTAAAGAGATTTATGGCGAAACAATGGTTGGACAACTTTTTAGTGTTAACGGACCGAGACCGTGAATCTCAATCATAAAAGACAAAATGGCCGCTTACTGGATTCTGCTGGAACATATATAATATTTTTAATAAAACCAGTAAATTTGACTTTCGGTTTTTGACTCCGCTATCATGCGATTTAAGAACTCACCAAACTCGTGGCATAAGTAATGTCATTCCGACACACACACACACACACACACTTTCGCGCGGAAGGCTATAGGGAGCGGACTCTACAGGTTAACTCAAAGCGAGACGTTTTCAAATCTGGCAAGCTTATTACTTTTTTATACAAAAAACCAATATGATTTTTTTTTTTTTAAAAAATAAAAAACATAGGGTTTATTTTACAAACAAATGATTTTATCCACCACGGTTTTATAAACACACATTTTTATATATACACGTTTTTATAACACATATACTTTTAAATACAGCCTTTTATATACACGAACATTTTTTACACAACGTTTTTTCTACATGATTTTATCACGTTTTTATACACACATTTATATACACACGTTTTTATATACATGTTTTTATACACACGATTTTATACCCACGTTTTTGTACACACATTTTTGTACACGTTTTCTACATGTTTTTATCCATGATTTTATACATAAACATTTTAAATACAACGTTTTACAGACACATTTTTATGCATTTTTTTTAAAACGTGGATAAAAATGTGTGTAAAAACGTGTCTATAAAAATGTGTGTATAAAACCGTGGATAAAATCATGTAGAAAAACGTGTATAAAAATATGTGTATAAAAAAGTAATAAGCTTGCAGATTTGAAAACGTCCGATTTGAGTACTGTCGATTCCGCTATATCCTTCCGGGCTGAAACATGAAGTTGTGTTCTGATAATGACATTTTACTTTGCCACGAGGTTTGTTAGTCTTAAAATCGCATGATAGCGGGTCAAAACCGAAAGTCAAATTTCTGCGTTTTATTAAAAATATAATAAGTTCCAGCAGAATCCCGTAAGGGCATTTTGGTCATTTTCTGTTGAGATTCAGGTCTCGGTTAAAACTAAAAAGTTGTCCGAAACGTTGTTTCGCATAAAATCTCTTTAGAACCCGAGTCGTGAAAATGTGATATAGAGGGTCGTTTTGGACTGGTCAGATCTAGAAAATAAATATAGTATATAAAGGACTAACGATGTAATAATAAAATAACGATCGTTAAAAATATAACCGAAAGTTATTCATTTTGTTCAAAATTTGAATGTATACATGTTTGTGTGTACCTTTATAGAGTTGACTAGGAACAGCAGTAAATTGGGATAAGTAAGTTAGTCATTTATGGCATTTGCCCTTAAAAAAATGAACTTATACATATAACAAAATTTCAAAAAATCAAAGGCCCTGAAAAGTGAAAGCCTTGGTCAATCACTTTGTACATGCTTAAATCCGGCCATGGCGTGTGAACACTCACCCAATCTTCAATGCGGAATGGAATAAAAAAAATGATGTTGCGCTAGATTCAAAATTTGGATATTAATATGGATAATAAATCCTATATATCAAATTAATATAACAATTTTTTTATTATGCCTATGCATATGTTATTTATTATAAAAAGTGTAAAAAGGTTCAAAAACTAAGCAAAATGACAAATTTGGTCTGTTGTATATTGCATATTGCATAAGATTATATGAAATCTCAAGTCTTAACCACTGGAAAAGTATTAAAGCTATTAGATTCAATATTTTTATGTCAACAAAATTTGAATGTATACATGTTTGTGTGTACCTTTATAGAGTTGACTAGGAACAGCAGTAAATTGGGATAAGTAAGTTAGTCATTTATGGCCTTTGCCCTATTTCAATTTAATTGGCAATAGCACTATTCACCTATGAGAATAAAGATTATATCAAAAAGGGGTAAGATAGTGAAGAAAGCAGTACTTAAACTAAGTTTTATTCGTGAAACAAACTATAGGTCAAGTGATGACGATTTAACAAAGTCAAAACTACAACACATTTAACAATGCAGAGTTATTAATATAAAAATTTCTTATAAGTGGGTGCAGAAGGCTGCAACATCACTTAATGTTCATTGGTTTATCAATTAATGTGCAGAAGGCTGCAACAAAAACCCACAAAATTAAACCACATACCTGCAATTAGGCGGAGGTACTAAGGCTGGAGCCAAATCAGTATCTATATTTTTGTGATCGCTTTGATCGCTATTCTTTTGCCATTCGAAATGGCACAAGAGGCAGTGTGGTAACATAGGAAATGGCGCATTTGGGTGCCGCCATATCAAGCTTTCTTACATTAGAAATTTGTATGAATTAATAATCATTACTAATTACACTAGGAATGAGATAATGCACTACTAATAACATTAAGAGTCATACTAATAATCATCAATAATATATCGCAAAAAGTCAAGAATTTGTATGGATTAATGGTTAACGATTCAAGCAGGTGTTATGTTTTATGTTATATATGTTTATACCATCTCGCGGAGTCATATGTCACTACTTAATAGAAATAAGAACTTATGAAAACTATATACGCCACAATATATAAACAAACACAATTTCTAATGTTTAGCCGATGTCGGCCTCAACTTCTTAGAAGTATATATAAAAGTTACTCAAAGAAATACATCTTTGTTAAATTAATAAGATAATAATTATGTTCTTTATATGTTAAACTTCAAAACTTTCTTCCAGATATAGATTGAGCAAAAATTCTTGGTTGTGATAGTTGATGGGTTACACATAGCTAGTATTTATAAAAGTTACTCAAAGATTCAAACTCGTTTAGACATGTATCACCACCTCTAGTAACTAGTGATACATTTGTAAAGGAAAAGTAAAAACACTTTTTTTCCCCGTTAGCAAACACAAATACATTCTTTAGAGTATGTGGTGGTTATTGTGACTATCCTTATCATATCAACGCAAATCATTATTTTCACCCTTCAATGGTTTTATCTTCACCATTAAACCATTTTCTCTACTAAAATATATCTTTTACATGAACATACTATTTAAAAAACAATTAAAAATAATAGGCAACAAATGACGAAAATTAGCCTCTTCGCCCATGATTAGTACAACCACATAATCGACTTTAATACCACCCGCAATGGTGACCACTTCGGCTTCGAGTACACATCCACACGACGCCGAGCCACTTTTTGATATCATCATTTAACCATCTGTCACAACTGTTAGCCCGTATTTGTTACGTATTGCAGTTGTATTTGTATTTATAATGGGCCCAAGCCCACATCTAGAATATTCCAAACTATTGTATATAATCTCCCGTATGAATAATAAGAGGCCGACACACTTTCCCTAATCTACATGGTATCACGCCTAAAACCCTAACCGATCCTACAAACCCTCATCTTCATAAACCCGTCGTTACTTTTATGCTTAGGTCACAAGTTACCGTTAAACGTGCAAGGTCACGCTCGTACTTAGGTCACGAAGTTCTTTGTCGTGCAAGGTCACGCCGTTTGGTAATCGTGCAAGGTCACGGTTCTTTTGTTCTTGATTTGTTGTGCAAGGTCACAACGATTTGTTTACTTTTGATTTGTTTACTTGTGCAAGGTCTGCTCCGTACCATCCCTTTACTACATATTGCCTTCATTCACAAACCCTAATTTGTTGTGCAAGGTCACGACTTACTTCTATTTGTTTTTTTCTTTCCTTTTACTGCTACGAACCTTAAGCGAACCATCATCATCTCACTTGAATCACCATGACTACCAGTGGGAATACTATTAATGCGTTATTGGCACAATTATTAAACCAGTTGAGTATTACGAGCAATCACAATTTGGCACCGAATGTTTCGAATGGGAATGGAAGTGGTACTGTTTCATTTGCTTTTCATACTAGTCCAAGTTATCCACATCACAGGCCCACCAGTCCGTTATTCAATACACTATCTATTAGCCACATCACAGGCCCACTAGGATTTGTACCACAACCTGTTCAGCCCAATATGGGCCTGGTATAACACGTTCAGCCCAATATGGGTCCGGTCCAGCATGTTCAGCCCAATATGGGTCCGGTCCATCAGCCTCAGCCCGATTTTAATGTGGGTCAGTTCACATCTAATTTCAGAAATGTGGGACCCACTCAAGTCTCGGGTCAACCTACTACACTTCCGCATGCGCTTACTACCGAGACACTTCAGGACTTTTCCCAATGGTGCGTGGAATATGGATACAGGTGCGAGCTCTCATCTTAATAATTCAGTTAATAGTCTTAGTAAAAATTTTAATACGTGTATGTATCCGTCTATCTCGGTTGGTGATGGTCATTCTATACCCGTTACTAATACGGGCCATAGTATTTTGCCAACTCCTCTTAAATCCCTTCAGCTAAATAACGTTCTTATCACCCCTCATATTGTCAAAAATTTAATATCTGTTCGTCAATTTGTTCATGACAATAATTGCACTATCGAATTCGATGCGTTTGGTTTTTCCGTTAAGGATTTCATGACACGTCGGGTGCTTCTCCGATGTGACAGCACGGGGGATCTTTACCCAGTCACAGCTCAATCTCCCATCCCTCATGCTTTCCTTGTTAGTCAACATACGTGACATCAACGTCTTGGACACCTAGGGGGTGAAGTGCTGCGTCGTCTTGTTTCTTCTAATTTTATTTCGTGTAATAAAGAGAAGCCTCCTGTTCTTTGTCATGCTTGTCAGCTTGGAAAACACGTGAGGCTTCCGTTTGTTAGCTCCAGTACTGTGATTAGTTCTTGTTTTAACATTATTCACTCGGATGTGTAGACTTCACCCATTCCGAGTCTTTTGGGTTTTAAATATTATGTCTTATTTTTAGATCATATTCTCAGTTTGTTTGGGTTTATCATTTGGTTAATAAATATGATGTTATGTCTAAATTCTTGTTATTTCGTAATTATGTTCGCACTCAATTTAAGTGTGAAATCAAGTCATTCCAATGTGATCATTGTGGTAAATTCGACAACCGTCGCCTATACACCCTTTTTGCCCAAAATGGAATTCAGTTCCGCTTTTCGTGTCCCTAAACCTCTCAACAGAATGGGAAGTCTGAACGAATGGTTCGTATAATTAATAACCTCATTCGCACCCTCCTTTTCTAAGCAAACCTTCCACCAACTTTTTGGGTCGAAGCTCTTAATATGGCCACACACTTACTAAATATCCTGCCTTCAACTGCCATTGCTAATGACATTCCATACACCCGTTTATATGGAAAAGATCCAAACCATACCCTTTTACATATTTTGGATGTTTATGTTACCCTCACCTTTATCCATCTCACAAACTTGAACCACGTGCAACACCCTCCATTTTTTTAGGATTTGCCTCTTCTCATAAAGGGTATTGTTGTCTTGACCTACACACCAACAAAATAATTAATTCACGTCATGTCACTTTTGATGAAACCGTGTTTCCCTATGGCTCCACCATACCCAAATCCACTTTCGCTTATACCTTCTTAGATGATACCTTTGATCTACACCTTACTGTTCCAAATCCTACCCTTACCACACCAACTACTAGACAAACTGATCCATTATCACACCAACAACATCCAACCGAACCCACAGCCCAATAGTCCCCTACTACGGCCCAACCAACACCTGCTTCCCCCTCTTCGGCCCAACTGCATTCACCAGTCCAACAGCCATCCCCCGTGATCCAACATACACCAGTCCAGCTTCAATTCTCACCTACGGCTGTCCCGCACCAAACCACAATAGTTTCGCACCAACATGCGCCCGCTATAGTCTAAAATCTCCCGGTTAACCCAAACTGTGACTCGGTTCACCCCATGGTTACGCATTTTGTGTCGGGACTAACCGTCCACTGAGCGTCCTAATTTACATGTGTCTTCGGTCTCTCCTTTACCAAAATCTTATCGTGATGCGTTTAATGATCCAAACTGGCAAAATGCTATGCGTGATGAATATACTGCTCTTATTAAAAACAAAACTTGGACTTTAGTACCTAGACCACCAGATACCAATATTGTACATTGTATGTGGCTTTTTCGCATCAAGTATCTGGCGGATGTCACGCTTAGTCGGTACAAAGCACGTCTTGTAGCGAATGGTAGTACCCAGTTAGAGGGGGTTGATGTTGATGAGACTTTCAGTTCGGTTGTTAACCCGGGTACTATTCGAACTGTCTAGACCTATCTATAATAGTAAGGGAGAAATGCTAGACCCAACTAGACCCATCTATAATATTAAGGAAGACCCGTCTAGACCCGTTGAGAGACCCAACTAGACCCATATACAATATTAAGGGAGAAATGTTAGACCTATCTATAAATATTAAAGGAGACCCAACTAGACCTATCCTTTAAAAATATTTAACCAATTAGACCCAAATTTAACCGTTCGAAAAAGGTCGAAGCCGTTCGAAAACAGTCGAAATCTGTTGAAATCGGTCGAAACGGTCGAAATCGGTCGAAATCGGTCTAGACCCATCATTTCCGATATTCAACTGAATTCAATTTATTGATACTGATTATGAACTCTTTCTTGATGCCTATTTAATTAATATTTGAGTTAACTAAGAAAATTTTGCGGCGTGGTAGAAAAATATAATTTTAGTCATCATTTCCGTATATTATAGTAGAGTAATTTTTACGGAATTCAACAAATTTTCCACAAGAAAATGTTGGAGGTCAGGCTAAACAAACCCGCCAACACAACCGGAGGTTATACCTTTTTAATAAGTCGCCCAACTCAATTAACCGGAGAAGTACCTAAAACACAAGAAGGAGTCCATTGAATCATCTTTCAGTTCTTATTCTCATTTGCTAAAAAATGGCTCATGTTTTTTTGGGGGAAATCTACATCACGTAACAATAAGTCTGTAATTTTTATAAATTTTTATAAATTAATGGCTCATGGTATGTTTTTACCATTGGATAGAGACATGCTATATGTATCACAAAACAAACACAATTTCTACTATTTAACCGATGTGGGACTCAAGACTTCATACAGGTTTTCATAAAAGTTGCTCCAAGAAATACAACATCTTTGTTACAGTAAATAAGATAATAAGTATGTTCTTTATATAAAAGTTAAAAAAACAAGATAGAAAGTTACCTTCAAAAATACAGATATAATATAGAATGACGTAGTACAAATTACATTGCAAAACATGTAACACACAAAAACTTGTAAACTCCTAGTATAACATAACTATTGAGACGTGACAACTAACCCGTACGAGTGTGTGAGATAAGAAGTTGTAAATGCTTATAAAAAATGTCAACTCTTAAGCCGTGACGTATTACCAGTTTTGAATATTGTAGTAAAACGAGTTGGAATTTAACCCGCGCGTTGCGGCGGGGACAACACGGTTTATGAAACTTTAAAGAAAGGCTACCATATTTTTTTATATTTATTTATAAGAATGTGTATTGAACTTTAATATTTTTTATAAGATCGTACGCACGTTTAAAGCGTATTAATATTGGAATCGTTTTGGTCGTAATTTAAAGGGTTGTATTTTTCATTAAAAGTGCGCCATATGTTTGCTACATACTGATAAAGAAAACTTTTTGTATATAAAAGTCGTAATTAATGAGAATTTGAGGGGATTTTTTGTCGTTTTTTTGTTACTAATTTTTAATCAATACAAAACAGTGTACCATTTTTTTAAATATTTTTATTGTGAGTAACATGTGGATAATTAAGTAAAAAAAAATATAAGCCCAACAAATAGTCATGCTATATGACCGGATATATGTTGTTGGTCAAGAATGCATAAAAGAACAAAATTAAAACACGCTTAGTAGAATGTGTGTTGGAAATTTGTATATATTTTTTCTTTTTAAAAATGTATATTAAACTTCAACATTTTTTTAAAAATCGTACTCATGGATGGAACATATCAATACTGGTCTCATTTTATTCGTGGTCCAGAGGTATTTCTATCCGTATATTTTTTATTTAAAAAATTTATGTAAAAAAGTTGCGAATAAAAGAAACTTGAGGGGCGTTTTTTTTTTTAAATTTATGTAAAAAAGTCGTAAACAGTTAAAAGTTGATGGTCCGTTTTGTAAAAATTTTTTTACTTTTGGCTAGATTTTAGGCCGGTATTGTAGCACTGTAGCAAGCACTGTAGCAGCTACAGTGCCACCGACAATTTGTGAATTGTATATAAGAGTAATGATAGGTTATTGTTAAGTAGCTACTGTATTTTTTTCTACCTAAAACACTTAATAATGGTAATCCATGGTTCTATTTATATGATGACACTACAAGAAATAGGAGAACAGGTGACGGTCTTTTCTCCGGCGACATTTGTCGCTGGGGAATATGCACTAAACGACAAAAATTTGTCCTACGAGGCACCAATTCTCGTAGACTTTTTAGTCAAAGAAATCGAATGTTTTCCCCGGCGACATGTCGCCGGGGAATATGTCGTTAAATTTTGACCAAAAATTTCTACGTAAACCGTGGCGGGAATTTTTCCCGCTTACTTTTCCCCGGCGACATGTCGCTGGGGATTCACTTGTTAATTTAAAAAAAAATAATTAGTGTTAATTACGTTTGAGGTGACGTGGACACTATTTTCCCCAGCGACATGTCGCTGGGGATAATAGGTTAATTAAAAAAAATAATTAGTGTCAATTGGTTTGGGCTTTTATATCACGAAATTGGGCTTCTGGTTTTTTTGGACATATTCCCCGGCGACATGTCGCCGGGGATAGCGTTTGACTTTGTTGACTTTCAACTAAACTACGTTTTTAGGTTCGTTTCGGTCCGATATTCCGTATATTTTTAAAAAAATAAATATAGATACGTTTTTAAGGTGTGTTTTTTTTGAACGGCAAAGGTTTTTAAGGTGTGTTAATGTTTGTACCATTGACATGTTGAGGTGATATCGTTATACATAAACACATTCATATCATAAAAGTTTAAACAAAATATTCACATACAATAAAACATACGAATTACATTACAAATGACAAACTACTCCAAATCATACGAATTACATTGCACATGACAAACTACTTCAAATCAAGTTTTCCATTTCATTGATAACTTCGTGGAATAGTGCAACCGAATTAACTGTGTGTTGTTCCAGATGCATATGCATGTCAATTGTTGCCGAAGGTACATATTTTCTTTTTTTTGCCATTTGGTATCCCCGGCGGACATGTAGTCGGGGAGTCAGTTGTATAGTATTAAAAACTAAAAATTAAATAAATAATAAAAACTGATTGTGTTTATGAGGAAATCCAAACAACACTTGAACTTGTTAAACGAATACAAACACTATTGACATTGTAAAAACGCAAATCAAAACACCCCTTGACCCATTGTAAACGCAAACCAACACTCCATTTATGTGTAATTTGATTATAATTTGAATGTTTGTTCCTTCATTATGTATATGTGTTTTTGGTTTAGGATTTTTTTAGTGATTAATTTCAGAAAATCCCCGTCTGAATTTAATTCATCTATAGAGAAACCGTCCGAAATTAATTTATTAGAAATTAATTTTGGAAAGTCCCCAGTTTGGGACTGCTTTTTGAATGTTTTGTCTCATTTAGGATATGAATACGTATAACCGATTTACTATTTAAGATGCTTTCGACAGTGTTTCTCTTTTACTCCTACGAATATGTCTTTAAACACATATTTGGGGAGTTAAGGGGAAATGCTGCCGAAATTATCTCAAATGGTAAATCAGTTATACGCATTCATATATGAGACGAATCATTCAAAGGGTGGGTTAGAATTTCCTTCCATAGTTGCACTAGGTGAACAAAACATCGCGTATTCCTCGTTTGAATGTGTTTAATTACGTTGCATATAATAACTAAATGTATCGATAAAACGCAGTTATGGTAATCGATGATAAGAGTTGGACACTTTTAGAGCGTTATTAATGAGAATTTTATATCGGTCTTGAAAAATTCGTCGATCATTGCAAGCCGTTAGTGAATAGTGCCGGGAAAATAAGATGTCCATGCAAGTCTTGTCGAACAATATTGTGGGTATCCATCAAACACCTTTCAGACCACATTATGAGACATGGGTTTGACCTAGGTTATAAAACATGGGTTCACCACGGTGAACCGGCTCTTCCTCCGCCACCACCAGTAATAGATAACACAAGACAACCTCAGATGAGTGACATGACAACGTTACTTAATGATCTTAGCTATATTCCTCCGAATAATGAACACAATGAGCCAACTCAAGGAGATATTGGTAAGACAGGTAACGAAACCGATCAAGTAAACACGTAACGAGTTTGAAGAGATTAGCCAGTGCCAACAAGGAGCTGTTCCCCAGTTGTCGACTATTGACTCGGTTATGAATTTATGGCAAAGTTTACTATTTTAAGGTTAAAGGTAAATTGAATGATTCTATATCAATGATATGTTAGAGTTTTTCTAATTTATTTCCATCAGTAAAGGTACAAGCTTACACGTCATACTATGCAATAAAGAAGACATTTAAAACGATCGGGTTAGGGTACGAGTCGATACATGCTTGTGAACACGATTGCTGCTTATTTCGGGGAGACGATAACAAAGATTTAGATTTCTATCCGGTGTGTAATACAAGTAGATGGAAAGACAATAACACACCGGGGAAGAAAGTTCATAAGAAGGTGTTGCGTTACTTTCTGATCAATCCTAGACTACAACGTTTGTACAAGTCTAGTCACACTGCAAAGGAAATGATTTGGCATGCTACTGGAAAGTGTACGGATGATGTTCTAACCCGCAACATCCGAATCCGACATGGTATACATCCGTTGGTTCACTCTGTGACACCAGTGAGAGCTACTCACCTGGATGGGGATGTCAACCCCAAATAGATCTATTTATAACATTCGCACTCACACAAAGTAATTGACAGTTCATGATAATGGGCTCAGAAGGTTATCGCTACTTAGGCAAACACGTAATTCATGATAAAATATACACTTATGCCAAATTTGTAAAACAAAGCATGTTTCTCACCCAAAAAGTTTTAAATCATTGATATAGTAAAACATGGGGCTATGAACTCACCTCAACAAATGAAGTGAATGAAATAAATCAAGTGAGTGAATCGACTAGGAAGTCCGGAATGCAACATAATTAAAACTTAGGTCGTATGAATTTTACTATGCACTTTGAATAACCAATGTCACACATAATTCTATATAGTTACATCACCACCTAAAAGTGTTTGTTTAATTTATAAAATTAAACAATTTGATTTGCATTTGTAAAATAAATGTTCATGAATCCGTATTGTGAAAATGTTGGATACATTTAAAGTGTACTAATCTTCTAAGCTTATATACATGTTGCATATGCATTGAATATCTTAAATTTGGTGCTATGCTTTCGAGGTTAAAGATTGCTCCCATCAATTTGTTGGGGGTTGCAATTTGGAAAAACTATGTGAGCTCTAAGTTTTTGTAACAAAGACATCAAACTTTAATTTTCTTTTGTATGTTTACCAATAATAAGAGTAAATTGCAGAAATCGTCTTTTAAGTACATCTTTTGTATATCTTCATACAATAGACGGCATTCATAGATTATTCTAGCGTAATACACCATTTGAGTATTTTTCTAATTGGTATGATACGATCACAAACAAACGTGTAATATTCAAGAATTTCATATAACTCAAGTAATATATGTATTAACATTTTAAATTAAATTGCCCATTTATCTCAAATGTTATATCATAGTAACTAATTTTACAATTCACCAATATGCTAGTCATTTGAGTTCGCGAGCTGAATCAAGCTTGATATCAAAAGCTTGGTCTCAAGCTTGATTTTTAACGAGCTTTATGTTAAGCTCGAGCTCCTTAACGCTCAGCTCGTTTCGAGATTTTACCGAGCCTATCTTGAGTAGCTAACTAGCGTTTACACCTATGACTAAGGTTGTGTTTGGCGACAAGCTTCTAAGGGCTTATAGGGTTTGATCTTTTAAAGTAAGTCGGTTTATTAAATAAGTTTTGTTTGTCACATAGGCTTATTGAAGTTTTTATAAGTCATAAGCCTCCATAAGCCTTAACCCATACAAAAAGGCTTATTGAAGTTTTTATAACTGGTCAAATTACTTAAATACCCTTCAAAATACAATGGATTATCACACACAAACCGAAAATATATGTGAATTTAATTTGATATATTTTTATGCGATTGTGCATTAATAAGGTCCATCTCCAATTAATCCGTCAAACATATTTATAAAAGTACAAACTTTTTAGCTTTCAGCTTATAATATAAGCTTCAGCCTCACCTCAGCTCTAGTCCCAACTCATTACGCCACGCATACCCTAAATAACACAATTTTCACACAAACAGTTATCATTATACTATCCCACATGGATGGCATGAGCAAAGAACAAAAGGAGCAAGAGACTAAGGAGGAGAAATTTATCCGAACCGGGTCAATTATTAATCAAAAAAGTCCATACTAGCTCTAAGTTAAGCCAAAAGTTCAATATAGATCCAATATTTGTCATAGACCCAATGAACCAATCCTAGCTACTCATTTTTTCATCAAAAATAAAAAAACTCATTTTCCACCTTTTAAAAAAAATTAAATTCTCACACATCGTTAATCGTAGCAAAACAAAACATTATATCGCGTGAGATTTAAATTATATTTTCTATAGAGGGGCGAACAACTATGTCTTTCGACGAACTTTTTTTTATTATTTTATGAAGTTATATACGATTTTATGGAATCAGATATGATTTTATGAATCATTATATGATTAGTCTTGTCGAATCATTATTGATTTCGCAATTCGTGACTGAAACAAACATTGAAAAAAAGTTCGTCGGTATCCAAAAATCATATATGATTTTATGGTTATACATATATGATCTTATGAAATCATATATTGATTCGTCTTACGAACTCATATATGATTTTCGAAAATTCGTGAATGAAACCATAATTGAAAAAAAAGTTCGTTAGAATCACAATAATTATTTAATATTTATGAAATCATATATGATTCGTTATACGAATCATATATGATTCGTTCGTTATACGAAACATATATGATTCGTTATACGAAACATATATGATTTTCGCAATTCGTGACTGAAAACAAAAATCGAAAAAAAGTTCCTCGAAAGTATATCGTGTCACCCGTCTACTCGGTAGATAATAAAATACTTGGTCGCGATGGTGTATTTTTTGTCATGTGACGATTTACCGTTTGTAAGATATTTTATTTTTTAAAAAGAGGTGGAAAATAAGATTTTTTAATTTTGATGAAAAAATAAATGGTTGAGATTGATTCATTGGATTTATGACAAATAATGAGTTTATGTTGATCTTAACTCTCTAAGTTAATGACGTACCCCCTTAAGGTCGGTTCAAGTGGCTCGGCATGCGTCATGTTTTGTTTATTTTTTTTTGGAGTAAATTGCATAAATAGTCTTTAAAGTTTGGCCAAATTGCATGTTTCGTCCCAAACGTTACGAAAGTGCAAGGATCGTCCTTGTGGGAAACCTTTGGTGCAAGTATCGTCCCTGTGGGGAAACCTTTGGGAAAACCTTTGGTGCAAGTATTCGTTCTGGCAGGTACGATTCTCTGCATTCCCATAAAGGTTTCCCACTATGGCGATCCTTGCACTTTCGTAACGTTTGAGAGGTAAAAACATGCAATTTGACCAAACTTCAAGGACGATTTATGCAATTTACTCTTTTTTTGTGTTAAAATCTTATAGCAAGAGGAGGTAACTGTGTAAACGATTTTTAATCATCGCTTAAGTGAAAGTTAAAATATTTTTTATCAATAACAACTTGAGGTCGTCAAGACAAAATGTTGCAAAAGATACTTCCCATCCATTCGAAAAACGTATATTTACTCTTAAGTTTTTTTAAACAAAACGAGGCATGCAGACCTGGTGCGATTTGCACAGGCTTGTGTCAATTTTTTTTATCATGTGGGTTGCTTTGCATAATGATTTTGTTCGAATTTGATGCGTTTGTCTGATTGTGTATACTTGAGAATTGGCAGTGTAATGTTTTAGATGCGTTGTTGAACATGCAAACCCGTGCGTATGCACACGTAGGTGTATCTATTGTTTTTTGCATAATGGATTCAGGATACTTCCAAAATAAGCCTTTAGAAAAGGAATTAGTAATAATTTAAGTGATTTTTTAAACTTTTTCTCGTTGATATACTTGTTGGACCAAAGTCAAATTATTATTTACATATCTTACAATTCTACATCCTTTATATATATATGCTACGCAACCACTGTAGTTTGCTCAAAGTAAACGAATAGACAAACAATAAAATACAATACAATAATAAAAAATATACAATATGATACTACGTAGTAAAAAAAACAT
The DNA here is from genome assembly GCA_026074375.1 of Tanacetum coccineum. NCBI lineage: Eukaryota > Viridiplantae > Streptophyta > Magnoliopsida > Asterales > Asteraceae > Tanacetum > Tanacetum coccineum. The sequence continues at coordinate 94,646 of BQNB010000004.1, read as the reverse complement.
GCACATCCTAATTGGTGGAGTTTATATAGTGACTCATAGTGAGGATATGAAGAGACTTATAATAGCAAAGCTTTTGGATTTTTCTTAATACTGAAAACTATTAAAGTTTGTTAAGGAGATAATGGGATGCTAAAAATTACTAAAAGATTGCACAGGAATTGAATTTCACGTGTAAAAATGCATTGATCACTATTCATTATGAACTCCATGATATTGAGTTTCAGTATGCATTTGGGTTTGTATTATTGGCTCTCTGGGTAAGACAATCATTTAAAGATCAAAACCCAAATAAATTTAGGGGCTCAATATTTTAATATACCATTTATCATGCCATTTATTCACATGGATTTGTACAATATACAAAGCTTGTGTTACACTACACAATATATACATCAATAGAACACACACATAAATTACTTATCTATAACAACAAAGAAAAAAAATTCTAAAGCCTAAAGCCTATTTTCGAAATTTCAGGTTCCCTTTCACGGGGATCCTTAATTTCGACCAAAAGAGAATACCGAACACTGTTCGAATGGACCGAAATTCCGGGTTCCTTTTCATGGGGATCCCTAATTTCGACAAAGAGAGAAGAGATGACTTATCTATAACAACAAAGAAAACAATAGTTCTAAAGCCTAAACCCTAAAACCTAAAGTATTTAACAATGTACACGAAATTTTGGGTTTCCCTTTCTTGGGGGATCCCTAATTTCGATCAAAAGAGAATATCAAACACTGTTCGAATGGACCGAAATTCTGGGTTCCCTTTCATGGGGATCCCTAATTTCGACCAAGAGAGAAGAGATGAGAGGTATGGGATGAAAAATGAGGTTTAGGGACCCCCTATTTATAGTGTTAGGATTAGGGTTAGCTTTGAGAAAAAGCTACATAATCTTGACGCAAATGGTCCCTCCCTCATTAATACTTTGACACAAATGGTCCCTTCCTCATCAATACTGCAGCATTAAATGTAAAAACTCTACATAGTTTTCGGTATAATTATGGAAGCATGGGGTACTCCTCAAGATGCCTATCATGTAACTGCCAGTATGATTTTGTACTTATGGCTCTCTGGGTGAGACAAATCATTTAAAGATACAACCCCATTAAATTTAGGGGCTCAATCTTTTAGTATAATAGATACTTCAAAGTTAACTGTTCTTGAATATATTGGGTTAGGGATTTTCTATTTCATTTCAGAAAAATTATATGAGCTCTTAATTTTTTTGTAACAAATACATTTAACTTTACTTTTCTCCTATAAGTTTACGAAGAGTAGTTATTCGTTTTGATAGCCCCTGAATTCTTTAGGAAATAAATCCCACAAATTTCAACAATTGACTTAATGTCGTGTGAAACCAACGAATTCACAAGCTGGGTTAAACCTGTAAAAGAGGTCTAGAACAAGGTTTCCACATATCCTATTGTCGCACGATAGGCTTTAAGATGACGATGTCGCAAGCTGGGTTGCCAAATGTGTCACTAATTTAACATAGTAAAATATATTTGTATTTGCGATATCCTTTATCAACCAATTTTTTTTCTTGAGTATAGTTTGACTAGTTACTTAATGTTCGAAACGATCTTTTATTGTAGATGATAGAAACCATTTCAACCTCTTAATCCCACATGCGTAAATGAGAGAAAGTTTTCTAAGGTTATATACCATAGTGCATTGAGTATGTTTGTCTTAAAGTATATAGTATGCTTTGGGTCTATATGTAGGCAGGTTTGTGTTATGTGTGTAACACACCCCTCCCACTGTAAGGACCTGAAAAATTATATCAACTCTTAAGTTTTTATACTAAGACTCCAAGCTTTAGTTTTCTTTTACAAAAATTAAGACTAATAATTCTATTAATTGTATCAATCTCTTAAGTTTTATACTAAGGGACTCCCAATGCTTTAGTATTCTTTTACAAAAATTATGACTATTAATTCTAAAAATTATATCAACTTTGTCATTTTTTAAGTTTTTTTTTATAAGACTCCAAAGCTTTAGTTTTCTTTTACAAAAATTAAGACTAATAATTCTAAAAATTGTATCAACTCTTAAGTTTTTATACTAAGACTCCAAGCTTTAGTTTTCTTTTACAAAAATTAAGACTAATAATTCTAAAAATTATATCAACTCTTAAGTTTTTATACTAAGACTCCAAGCTTTAGTTTTCTTTTACAAAAATTAAGACTAATAATTCTAAAAATTGTATCAACTCTTAAGTTTTTATACTAAGACTCCAAGCTTTAGTTTTCTTTTACAAAAATTAAGACTAATAATTGTATCAACTCTTAAGTTTTTATACTAAGACTCCAAGCTTTAGTTTTCTTTTACAAAAATTAAGACTAATAATTCTAAAAATTATATCAACTCTTAAGTTTTTATACTAAGACTCCAAGCTTTAGTTTTCTTTTACAAAAATTAAGACTAATAATTCTAAAAATTATATCAACTCTTAAGTTTTTATACTAAGACTCCAAGCTTTAGTTTTCTTTTACAAAAATTAAGACTAATAATTCTAAAAATTGTATCAACTCTTAAGTTTTTATACTAAGACTCCAAGCTTTAGTTTTCTTTTACAAAAATTAAGACTAATAATTCTAAAAATTATATCAACTCTTAAGTTTTTATACTAAGACTCCAAGCTTTAGTTTTCTTTTACAAAAATTAAGACTAATAATTCTAAAATTATATTCACTCTTATGTTTTTATAACTATGACTCACAAGATTTAGTTTTCTTTTACAAAAATTAAGACTAATAATTCTAAAAATTGTATCAAACTTCTTATCGTTTTATACTAAGACTTCCAAGCTTTAGTTTTCTTTTACAAAATTAAGACTAATATATTCTAATATATTATTATCACTTCTTAAGTTTTTATACTAAGACTCCAAGCTTTAGTTTTCTTTTACAAAAATTAAGACTAATAATTCTACCATCCTTTGTGGAGTGCATTTAGATCAAGATTTGCAAAGACAAATTTATTTTGATTACAACCTCAAATATCAATTGAAAGATCGACGGCAAGTATGCGACTTTAAGAGGTTGCCTTTATATTATGTTTGATCATAACCAAGATTTGTGTTTAAATAAACCTTTTATTGTGAATTAGCCGTATACTGGTTTCGTCAGATAGCATTACAGAAAATTGAGGTCTAAAGATATATTTGCTTGTATTCATAGTCGTTTGCCGATTTAGCAGATACACTAAAAGCAAAAAAATGTATCTTTTATGCATATAATCTTAATAATATTTTTACTCAAAACAAATATGTAGCAATGCTCATCATTTCCCTGACGAAACTTGCCTTTACACCCTATGCTTAGTGCGATGCGAGAAGCAGAAGCGTTAACTATTTATATAAAGTTCAAAAACCTGGACAAAAACTGTTCATGGGTCAATCCAACTTGTTTCTCGTTTTGACCCAATATCGTTGAATATGTAATCCTCCCTCTAAACTGTAATCCTCACTGTAATAGTCTTAATATAACATCTTCGAAAACTCATAACCTCGATTACAACTGAATTCACATTCATTATCCATTGAATGCCAGCAGATATATTGCTCTAGATTAGTTGCCTGAAAGAGTTCATACCTCATATGAAAGTGATCATGTTTCAAATACATACGGGTGTTTGTTTGGATTTTGCTTAAGTTGTTTTTAGTAAACATAAGCTGATTGTTCTCCATGAGTTCGTAGTTACAAGTTCACCGCTTCACCCTTAGAGTAACATTGGCTGGTTATCTTCTTCTTAGTATGTAAATAAGCTGTTTAAGGGGGCTGTTTGGAAAACCATTATTATCATCAAATACCTACATTGATCAACTAAAACTATAAAATTAAGATAAGAGAATGACAAACATTATTACATTAAAATGTGAGAATGACAAAGTTAACATCTCAATTGTTAATAAATAATCATTTTGCTAATGTTTTAAAGGTAATAAAGAATAATAAGAGTGCAAGGTATCATAACGCCGGACCCGGCGTTATGCTGAGCTGGCTAGGCGTTGGCCGACGTTATGATACCGCAGTCTCAAGTTGGCCAACGGCGTTGGGTGGGACGTTAACCCACCAACGTGCGTTTGTGTGATATTTAAAAAAAAAAGTTTCTAAAACACCCCTCAATATTAAAAAGGATAAAAAGATAAGAAAGATTTTGACCGTTGAGGACTTTGTTGTTGTTGTTGTTGTTGTTGCAGGTCTTTGACAAAGTGATGAAGAAAGATGTTGGAGGCGACACAGAGTGATAAAGAAAACTAAAATGTTTAAAGTGTTTAAATAAACTTCAATCTTATAAAGCTAGGGGTATATCTTTTTGTTTTGGTTTAAAGTTATAATTATATAATTACACAAACATTTCTTATTCAATAATCGAATAACGTTACAAATATCACTCAATGACAACTTATTTTTGTTCGAAAAAAAAAAAAAAAAATAAAAACAGTTTTTATCCTTACGACGCTATCTTTCGACATGTCCACTTATCCAATCATTTTTTCCCACCTTCTTTCGCTCCATACGCTACAAGAAATAGGAGAACAGGTGACGGTCTTTTCCCCGACAACATTTGTCGCTGGGGAATATGCACTAAACGACAAAAATTTGTCCTGCGTGGCAACCAATTATAGTAGATTTTTAGGCAAAGAAATCGAATGTTTTCCCCAGGCGACATGTCGACGGGGAATATGTCGTTAAATTTTGACCAAAAATTCCTACGTAAACCGCGGCGGGATTTTGATGATTCCCCGGCGACATGTCGCCGGGGATAATTAATTATACATCCCACCAAAATTTTCATTAACGCGCCATTTTGCGCTAAACGACAAACTCGAAGTTTCCCCGGCGACATGTCACCGGGGATTTTCGCCGGGGATAATTTTTATCATAAGGCAGATCTGCTATTCGTCTTCATTACCAAAACCGAAAAAAAACTTTAAACCTCCTTGCCGATTTTTGCAGCACCGCACCACCACAAATTATTCGAGCACCTCCATCACCACCACCACCTCCACCACTACCACATAACCCACCACCACCGGCTGTCACATACGAGCACCTCCTCCTCCTCTAAACCATAATCCTTTCCCTAACCCTCTAAATGTTAATTCTTTTTGTTCTTTTTCTAACCCTCTAAAGAGTTGTAGCCGAGACCAAGTGATACACGGGTTAAAGGGTTTGATTTTAGTTTTTTTTTCTTTTTAATTATGTTAATAAGTTGCGGTTTGAATTTAGATTATGTTTCTAATTATGTTAAAGAGGTATAATTATGTTAATAAGCTGTGATTGATGGTGTTAATTTTTTTTTGCAGCCGCCGTAGCACCCGTAGCAGCCGAGACACAGCCGAAGGTACATATTTTCTTTTTTTTCCTTTTGGTATCCCCGGCGACATGTCGTCGGGGAACGTGTATAGTTATTAAACTAACTTATGGTGTTTATAAGGAAATCCAAACAACCCTTGACACTGTAAAACGCAAATCCAAACACTCCTTGACATTGTAAAACGCAAATCCAAACACTCCTTGACATTGTAAAACGCAAACCAAACACTCCTTATGTTGATAATTTGATATAATTTGATGTTTGTTCCTTCATTAAATGTATATGTGTTTAGGATTTTAGGATTTTAGTGATTAATTTCGGAAAATCCCCGTCTGAATTTAATCATCCTATAGAAAACCCGTCCGAAATTAATTTATTAGAAATTAATTTCGGAAAGTCCCCAGTTTGGGACTGCTTTTTGAATGTTTTGTCTCATTTAGGATATGAATGCGTATAACCGATTTACTATTTAAGATGATTTCGACAGTGTTTCTCCTTTACTCCTACGAATATGTCTTTAAACACATATTTGGGGAGTTGAGGGGAAATGCTGCCGAAATTATCTCAAATAGTAAATCGGTTATACGCATTCATATATGAGACGAATCATTCAAAGAGTGGGTTAGGATTGCCTTCCATAGTTGCACTAGGTGAACAAAACATCTCGTATTCCTCGTTTGAATGTGTTTAATTAAGTTGCATATAATAACTAAATGTATCGATAAAACGCAGTTATGGTAATCGATGATAAGAGTTGGACACTTTTAGAGCGTCATGAACGAGAATTTTATATCGGTCTTGAAAAATTCGTCGATCATTGCAAGCCGTTAGTGAATAGTGCCGGGAAAATAAGATGTCCATGCAAGTCTTGTCGAACAATATTGTGGGTATCCATCAAACACCTTTCAGACCACATTATGAGACATGGGTTTGACCTAGGTTATAAAACATGGGTTCACCACGGTGAACCGGATCTTCCTCCGCCACCGCCAGTAATAGATAACACAAGACAACCTCAGATGAGTGACATGACAGCGTTACTTAATGATCTTAGCTATATTCCTCCGAATAATGAACACAATGAGCCAACTCAAGGAGATATTGGTGAGACAAGTAACGAACCGACTCAAGCTACACGTAACGAGTTTGAAGAGTTATATGCCAGTGCCAACGAGGAGCTGTACCCCGGTTGTGACTATGTGACTCGATTAGACTTTATGGCAAAGTTTACCTATTTTAAGGTTAAAGGTAAATTGACTGATTCTATATTCAATGAAATGTTAGAGTTTTTCCAAAATGTATTTCCCATCAGTAAAGGATACAAGCTCCCACTGTCATACTATGCAATAAAGAAGACATTTAAAATGATCGGGTTAGGGTACGAGTCGATACATGCTTGTGAATACGATTGCTGCTTATTTCGGGGAGACAATAACAAAGATTTGGATTTCTGTCCGGTGTGTAATACGAGTAGATGGAAAGACAGTAACACACCATGCTTATGTGTTGACTTGTCAACGTATAGGAAAAGTATCCCCAACAACTTGTCGTTGGGGATACTTGCAATTAACTTAACGTTCTGCTAATCACTTTAGCTTAACCCCAAGATTCCCCAGCGACTTTTCGCCGGGGAAACGTGTGCCACCGTGGCACTTTTTCTTTGACTAAAAAATGAGTGGGACCCACCTCTTCGCTGGGGATTGTATCCCTGACGAGGTTTCCCCAGCGATGATTCCCCAACGACATGTCACTAGGGAAACATATCCCCAACGACAAGTCGCTAGGGAAAGCCCCGAAAATTTGCCAGGGATTGACCCGATTGTTGTAGTGGATCAGCTTCATCATCGTTGGTTTCAGAAAGAAGCTTTTGAATCTTTCTGCACATTATCTTTTCCTTGTTATAATGGACCTGCATGGTAAAATAGTTATACTTTCCTGTAGGTTCCCGAAATTCACACAAACATGTATAGATCTAAAGAGATCTAGAGAGAGAAAGTTAGAGAGAGAGAGAATAGTTGAGAGAGAAAACTCGCTATTATTCTTATGATCATAAAATATCATTTTATGAACCGTGTCATCTTTGTTCCTCAACCTGGTCATAGCTCGCATTTAATTAACAAGATATTTACAAGAATATGATGCAGATATTATAAGATATTTATTAGATATATAATAAGAAATTATTAGATATTTATCTAAAATATCTTTTAGAATATTGTCCTTAACTTAACCCTATTTAACTTAACCCTAGTTAATAACATAGTTTCTTAACCTTAGTAAAGCCTAATAAAGCTTAACTAGTAAGAAAAACATACAAAACACATTCCTAAGGTGTAAAACACAAAAATCTCTCCCATTTCTCTCTATACATGCCACGGCTCAAAAACACCCCTTTACACAATCCATACAAATTTTTCTACCAATTATACAAACATACACACATCATTCCTAAGGACCTCTAAGAGTGTTGTCAAGCAGTGTTAACATTTACAAGTGTTGAAGCAAAGAATGGAATATTAGGGTTTTCATACTTGAAAGCTTGGATTTGTGATCCAAACAAGGGTTTAGATTGTGTTGGTCATCATACTACTTATCATTAAGGTTATCTAAGTATGATTTTATGTGTTCATATGTTTTATTTAGCTAAATCACCATTTAGGGTTTCTTTAATGGGTTTTGATTAAAAGTGAGATTAGAACACTTGTTATCTTGAACTCTTGGATAAAACATGACCTAATGGACCTAATATATGTAAGACATAAGATATTAAGGGTTCTAATGGATTTGTAACAAAGTGGTAAAGCTAAAAAGTTCTAAAAACAAGTTTTAAACACTTTTTGAGAAATTTATCTTAGGGGGCTGTTTGTATTCGAAAAATTACATATGTATTTTATACTTTTATAAAATACTACATGTCACAAGGATCGAGGGGTCATAAAGAACTCGAAAAACCGATTAATAACGAAGAAGATACGCTATTTACAAGTTTACGATAGTTAATACTTTTATAAAACTATTTTTATAAAGTTTACTGATTCCATGCATAAACTTAACTATGTAAAACATAAATAATATGATAAAACTTTTAATTTCGAGATCGTGCTCGAAAGAATCGCTAAAAACGGAGCTATAACAAATAAGATACGACGTTTACAAGTTTTTCGGGCTAATTAAAACTAAAAACGAGTTTATAGCTGTGATGAACACAAAATCACTATTCACATAAGAATCATGAAAACCAAAAAATGTGATTTTTTTATGATCAAATCATCGTTACAAGCAAAGCGTGGGCATAAGAAACGCGAGAAACAAGACTAAAAACGACGAAGTTATGTATTTTACTAAAAGTGCGTAATTATAAACATTTTACTTATAAATGATGATTTCGAGCTATAAAACGAATAGATGGTGATATACTAATAGAATATATATGTTTATAGTTACCAAAGTGCATATTACTAGGGAATTGCTATAATGAGCCTCTTCGGATGACGTATTGACGAGTTGTTGGATTTACGATTTAAAGTATCCTAGCTCCTCGTACGTCATGTCATGACCTCTTAATTATGATAGCCCGAACGATAGTATGATGATAACTAAATAGGATTATATATGGTAGTTGTTAGACAACATACTCGAGTACTCATACGACCTATATTGGATTAGGTTGCATTCGGCGATTATCGGACGCATTTTGCGTGATATACTTGATATTAGCTCACTCGAGGTGATATACAATAACCCCAACGTTTTTACATGATTTCGTTTATAAGTTTTTGGGTGAGAACAGCATGTTTTTACAAATGCAATTACAGGTTGATTACAAATTGGATTTTATGCACTTCTTACTTGTCATGCGATGAGATACAATATTGGTACTTTTTGGACGTAAACACATACTTGACTTTTACTCGAATAATTACGGATTAGCTTAGGTTTCATGAACTGTAAATCACTTGGAGGGTGAGCGCGAATGTTATAAAATAGATCTATTGGGGATTGACAACCCCCGTTTCGGTGATTAGCTCTCACTAGTTCGAGATCGAGACTAACAACAGTTATACCATGTCAGATATAAATGGATTGGTGTCTACACCGACCAACAACCTATATACTAGTGAACATTTACCGTGCCTTAGAATAAAGTGCATACTAACAGTCTACGTACCCGCAGTTTCCATGAACTTAGAGTAATCGTAATCATTTCTCTTACTACTTGAAACTAATTAAAGATATTCTGCTCTTTATAATATCTAACTTGAAACATATTTGGATATTGTGTTCATATAATATCCTACTTGAAACATTTTGGGATTATCGGTTCATTACAATATATACTGAAAACATTTTGGATTTTATATAAGTAACTTATATATGTAGGTTTATGCGTTGCAAGTCTTGTATGGGCGATAACTTGTAACACAGTAAAACCTATATATATAGTTTTTTTTGTTTTTTTGGGATTTACATTCATACTCACAAAAACCTATGAACTCACCAACTTTAATGTTGACACTTTTAAGCATGTTTTTCTCAGGTGAAATAGATGTATGACATACTTGATGTGCATTAGAGTCCAAATTTACAAGATTTCTTTTCAAACGACTCAGTTAGAGGTCGTTCTCTCCTGACTTGTGCAATGGATCATAAGATAACCTCCCGAAATACATTCAACCGCGAACCCAATTTTAGGGTGTTTACAGTTTCAATCCGTTCGGCAAACCTTAAGTCCGGCTTTATAGCATGTTGGTCGGTGATATTACAACAAACAATCTGCCTCCGTGGTTATGTATGAAAGAGAGTTCTTTTATGCTGACGTTGTTAATTCCTGGCCCTAAATCCTCGGGCAAGGACATTGATGTTTACTTGAGGCCTTTAATTGAGGACCTAAAGGTTTTATGGGACCGGAAAGGTGTCGAGACTATAGACGTTGCTTCAGGCCAGAAGTTTAATATGAGAGCGATGGTTTTATGGACCATCAATGATTTTCCTGCTTGAAGTAGTTTGTCTGGGTGGAGTGGGCAAGGTTACAAGGCATGCCCTACATGTAATGAAGACACTCCATCTGTTCGTATATTAAGTAAAATAGCTTATGTTGGCCACATAAGATTCTTAAAGAAGCCCCAAAAAATGGAGGAGTTCACGTGGAATTAATGGCCAAACTGATAACAGAGATCCTCTTAAAGAATTTGACCAGGATGAAATCATGGCTCAGCTTGATAGATTGCCAACGCGTCTGACGGGTAAACATCCAAGTTATGGGGGTGTGAAGATACAACGCAATGTTCTTGTCGAGCTTAACTGGACTAAACGGCAAATTTTTACGAGCATGAGTAATGGTCCTTTTTCACAGAAGACACAATTTAGACATCATGCATATCGAAAAAAATGTGTTGGAGGCCATCTTGAACACTTTGTTAATGAATGGCAAATCTAAAGACACCGCCAAGGCAAGACAAGACTTGCAAAGGTTAGGCATTCGAAGTGGCTTGTGGCTCGGCCAAACCAAAACGGGAAGTGCTTAAAGCCTCAGGCTGCATATTCTTTCACACCAGAGAACCAAAAAAAGTTTTTGTCAGTTCATCAAGGATATAAACTACCAGAAGGGTTCCGGATCATGCCTTCAAGCACCTAATTGACCGATAATGAAACCCTATAACGGGCCTAAAGTCCATGACTGTCATATAATGATGCAACGTTTACTTCCTTACGGACTTCAAAATTACTTGCCCGATAAGATTGCAAAACCAATAATCGAGCTATGTTCCTTGTTTAAGCAAATCTGCTCTGCAACTTTGATGGAGGATGACATGTTGAAAGCTCAGATCAAGGTGGTCGATATTCTGTGCGATCTTGAGCTCATATATCCTCCTGCTCTCTTTGACATTATGATTCACTTGGTTATCCATTTACCTCTAGAGGCTCTTGAAGGCGGGCCTATTCGCCCCCGGTGGATGTTTCCATTTGAAAGATACATGAAGAAGCTAAAAGGTTATGTACGAAATAAAGCTAAGCCGGAAGGTTCGATTGCGGAGGGTTATGTTGTAGAAGAAGCATTGACTTTCAGTTCTCATTATTTTTGGGATGTTACCACGAAATTTAATCGTCCCGACCATAATGTGGATCCCCCTCCCCCAACGTGTCAGTTTTAGGTGTTCCGATCGGTATGTAAATCGATTGGTTTACGGTCGGTTATTCGGTTTGATGCCCAAGAGTTGAAGAAAGTGAAATGGTATGTACTTCACAACAGTCCTGAGATCGACACGTACCGGTCCCAGTTCAAGAGGTACGTGTTTTTTATTTTGAAACTTCTTTTTCTTAACTTATCATTTCGACGACTTATTCTAATACCATGAACGTTTTTCAGCTTATTTCCTAACAAAGACATGAAAGAAGAATTCCCCGAGTGGTTTGGGTCGCAGGTAAACTTAGACTTATTTTGTGTACTTAACTGTAAAAATAACTATATCATATTTTGTGTTCTCTATCTAATCCTATCTTCTTCATAGATCCGTCAACGTCACGTAGACAATGACAAAGACCCAGAGGTTTAGCACCAACCAGCGAGTTTATTCCGCTTGAGCTGTGTACAAAAAAAAGAAATGACTCCAATCTCATTAACTCATCGTAGTCGACGGTGTGAGGTATGTCGTGCACAGCCGCGATGAACGTCGCACAACTCAAAACAGCGACATTTGTTCGCCTGGCCCTGACGGAGAAATGTATTATGGTCAGTCCTCAAGCAATCCTTAGTTTTAAGTAATTATTGTTCAAAGTTGTGTTGTTCCGAGTTAAGTGGTTCGACACTCGCAACCAAGGACGTAAAGTCAAACATCTTGTCCTTAGAAACAACATGACATAAATCGACTGCAGAGGTGAGGCGTTTAAAAATGATCAATACATTCTCGTAACACAAGTCAAACAAGTCTTCTACCTTGAAGATAAGGCCAAACCCCACTTGAAGGTCGAAAGAACCTGTTAAACAAAAAAGGCTTTCCACGGGGGTGTCATCGTGGTAGAGGACGATCTTGATATTATACATTTCGACAACTCATCTGATCTCCCACTTTCTACTAGTTTGAATGACTTGGATAATGCGACCTTGCATATAGATGGTCAATCAACGGAGGTTGACGCACCGCCAGATATCATTGATGTTGTTGACCAAGACGATGATATTACTGATACGGAACTACTCCATTCTTCCATGATATTAGCAGAATTCTGATGATGAAACCTCATCAATGTTGATGATGATGGTGGTTGACACAGTTTAATCTAGTGAAGAAGAAGATTGATCTTGATCGTAACTTGCAAAAGACACTTATATTTTTAAATAAATGATGAAATTGTGTGGATTGTTTAATGGTGTATATTTATTTGATATGTATTATTTGGATGTTGCATGCTATATTATTTTGTTCGGGGATGAATTTCCAAGGTTTTCAAAAAATCGCTTGGCGCTAGCTAGGCGGTCCAGGTACCGCCTATCTATGAATAGGTTAGGCGGGGATTAATCGGATTGGACTTTTTATATAAAAAAATAAAAAATTTTGAAAATATACGCCTAATTTTCCCAATTTAGCCAATTTTGTCTGATGTGGCCGATTAATCCTCGATATGGCCGATTTCCATCCGTAACCAAGTTGGCCGATTTAGCCGATTTTTGTCCGATTCGGCCGATTTATGCCAGATTTGGCCGATTTTTGTCCGATTAATCGGTATGTTGACCGATTTTGACCAAAATGATTAATAAGGCCGATTAGTGAAAATCAAGGCGGTTAATCCCCGCCTAGCGCCTAGGCGCCGATTAATCGGCCGCCTAGGCCGATTTTTGCAACACTGTGAATTTTTATATGTTATGCTAGCTACTTATGGGTGATTTCTAAGTAGTTTTGCTACCTTTGTTATGACTATCATTGTTATAATTGAGCCGATGAACATATAATGTGTAACGATAGCATATTGACTCATCCGTTAAACATCTAATGTACAACGATAACATATCGACTCATCCGTTGAACATCTAATGTACAACGATTATATATTTTAAATAATAATTATATACGAACCGACCGGAATTTCTGGATTATTGTAATACAAGCATAAATTTGATACATATATTGAACTTGCTTGCCTTAAATTTTTATAAATTTATCACTCACTTGATTTTGCAGGCAAAGGCAAACGAAAGCCCAATTTGGGCGGCAGGGCAACGGGCAGGCTAAATACCCGCGACAAGACTCGAGACCTCTCCTTAAAGGAAATCACGAATAAAAAAGGCCCCGTATCGATCCGGTTTGAGCTGCGTGACAAACAAACCCTTATGCCTCTCGGTGACCATGTGGCTCATTGGTCTAGCTACATCGGGGAGGTCATTAGGGGTGTGCCTTTGTACTACCCTTCTTGGCGGAAGGTCCTGAAGGAGCGGAAGGCGGCGTTCATTACAGATATTGGGGTCAGTTATCCTTTTATGTTTATTTCATTATCGTGTTCATTTATTTAATTATGTATATTTATCTAAATTTATTTATTTATTTATATCATATAAATAAATAAACAAATTTAAATAAATATATAAATTATATCTCTAACTCTGTCTTCATTTTGTTGTATATGATTGTAGACCCAATTTGATCTGAGGCCGCACATGGAATCCCCCGACTGGACAGAGATCAACGCCGGCATCCAACAGCACTTGCAAAAAGCGTACAATACCAACAAGGCTGCTTTCAAGGCCCAACATTGGGTTATAGACCCCACAACTGGGACTTACGATGTGGAGAAGATCAGGCGGACACGTCCTGAGGACATTATAGCGGAAGAGTGGGAAACGTATATTAAGTTTTGGAATGATCCCAGGAACATTGCCCGAGCCGCTCAAAATGGGCAAAACCGAGCAAAGAGCACAGTTATATCTCGATAGGGATCCCGGTCGCTTGCTCGCCTTCGAGATGAGACGGTAATAAACATTATAATTATTTTACATATATATATATATATACATATATATCTGATTATACGCTTTGGTGTGTTGTGATTTGTCGTTTTTAATTTGTTTCATCTTATATGCGTGTGTATGTACAGAGGCAGAGCCCAGGCACTCAGGAGTACCCGTCGCTCATTGACACCTTCTTCGAGGCACACATTATTAACGGGGAATTCCTTCGGGATGAGGACCGACGTATATACATAAGTTTTGTTTCAAAACATACTTTAATGAATTATCGAGAATTAATGTAGCAACCCGACTAATATATTAACTATCTTGTGTTTTTGTCACTACATAGGAGGAGATGAGGAGGTTGGAGGCTACGGGCACCTACACCGATGATGAGATCACTCGCCTTGCTAGAAGAGGTAAGCAGCGTAGGCACATTCCCGGTGTTGGTAGGGTATTGCCAGCATGGGCCACAGCCGGTCCAAGTACGCCCGCGTCTGAAAGCACGGTCAACAGCCTACAAAAAAAAGTGGATTTCATGATGAGTCTTTTCAAAAGTGACTCAAAGTACTCAGATATGTTTTCACAGTTTGAGTCGGGTGGTGCCAGCAGGAGTGGCGGGTGCGGGGACGACGAGGAGAGTATCGACGCTCAGGAGGACGAGGATGAGGATGGCGATGGCGCCGTTTATGACTAGGAAGCAACGTTTTGTAGACTTATTCGGATTTTAGATGATTTAGCATTATTATGTATTGGTTTTGGTACAAGTTGTGATGTATTTGTATTGCGTTGATCCGTTATATTGTATTGTGTTTTGGTACAAGTTGTGATGAGTTTATACAGGTTTTGATACATGTTTGATGTTTGGTAGATTTTTTCCAGAAAAAATCCAGAAAAAATCTGGAAATCGCCTGCTGTGCAGGATGCAATTTTAAAAAAAATGCAGACTATTCCCCGGTGACATTTCGCCGGGGATAGTTCAAACAAAAAATATGCAGCATAATCCCCGGCGACATGTCGCCGGGGATAGTCACGAAAAAAATGACAATTTCTTTGCATTGCGTTGACAAGTCAACATAAGAGAGAATTTTCCCCGGCGACATGTCGCCGGGGATAACCGGTAATTAATTACTCGTTTGGATTAGGGCCGTAATTACTTAATTTTAACTTTGAGATTCCCCAGCGACATGTCGCTGGGGAATGTGTGCCACGGTGGCACTAGTTGTTTGACTGAAAAATACGTGGGGCCCACCTTGTCGCTGGGGATTGTCGTTGGGGAACGTATCCCTTGCGAGCTTTCCCCAGCGAACTTTCCCCAGCGATAAGTCGCTGGGGAAAGGTATCCCCAGCGACAAGTTGATGGGGAAAGCCCCGAATTGTCGCCAGGGAAAAGGGCAAATGTTGTAGTGACGGTGATGCGACTGACTTAGCGGTTATAATGGAAAGCCATGTCTGGGGTTTAACGGGTCATTTTGGAGAAGATAAGACTCTTACTTCGTTGAGCGAGCATTTTTATTGGCCACGAATGGAGGGCGACATTGCAAGGTTTGTGGAAAGGTGTCGTATGTGTCGAGTGGCTAAAACCCGAAGTACCAATGCGGGTTTGTACCAGCCATTACCTATACCAGTAGCCCCGTAGGTGGATGTGAGTCTTGATTTCGTTCTAGGGCTACCTCGAACACAAAGGAATAAATATTTAACTATGGTGGTGGTCGATCGGTTCTCCAAAATGGCGCATTTTATTGCTTGCAACAAGAAGTTTGATGCATCATAAGTAGCACGTTTATTTATGCAGGAGGTTGTACAATTGCATGGTGTGCCTAATACTATCACTTCTAATCGTGATGTGAAGTTCGTTAGTCATTCTTGGCGTACATTATGGCGCAATATGAGAACTCAACTTGTGTTTTGTTCATCACACTGGTATGTGCTTAAATACACATACCTTTTACCTAATAAAATAAGCTAAAAAGACCAATAATGACCAATAATACATGAAAAATGCATTATATTTGTGTGTTTTGTCTATTGTGTCTCGCAGGTAACGGATATTGCATAAAGGAAAAAAATAATGCAAAACGAACAAAACCGAGCAAAGGAATAGAATGAGCACGAAAAATCAAAGCCAAAGGCAAATACATTTTTAATAAGCCAACCCGTACCCATTTTATTGGGCCGGGTCAGCCCAATAAGAATGATACTATATATCTTAAGCCCTTTATAAAGCCTTAACCAATCCATTAAAACTTTTAACCCATCAAAATCCCAACACCAAGCCCAAGTTATAAACAAGTGGTCAAAGCATGGGTCAAACCTTCCAAAGTCAAAAGCACTGTATGTCTTTTTCACCCCTTTTCCCTCCCTCTCTTTTACACAAAGCACACACACTCGTACGGTAAAAACCCCATTCACGCAATACACACTCCTTCCTTCTAGAACCCCCTGACACCCTCTGACACACTCCAATACATGCTGGCAATCCCAAGAGTTATGATTGGTTGATGTGACGTTGTGATCAAATTAAGGGCTCAAATTGATTAGAAGAATGAGGTGGTTTGATTGGATGGCTTGGATTGAAGATAAAAGGCTCCTCATTCCCTCCTCACAGAGAAAACACACCCCAAGCCCATGGCTCATCTATAAATAGGACTAGTATCTCTTCGTAAAAATCATCTAGGAGTAGGGTAGTGTAGAATAACTTTTATGTAATTTTTAGCTTATTTTATGCTTAATGTAATGGAACTCCGCTTATTGTAATTCCCTTTTGATTAATAAAAAGCATTTTTCATTTAAAGTAATTTGTGTTCGTTTAATTCATTTCTCTCTTAAACAATTTACTTAAATGTTTTAAAAAGCTATAATGTGTACTCAATCTCTCTTTCAGCTCAAATAAGCCCCTAAAAGCTTATTTTTGCTTGTTTGTTAAATTTCAAGTCAATTGGTTAAGGTTTGAGTATTTTAGCTCTATGGAAGATAAGCTAGCAATGGATGAGCTTATGGGGTGTTAGATATTAGAAAAAGACTCGGTCACCCCGTGTATTTTACTGTTTATTATAGCTCGTAGTTTAATAGTTAATAGTACGATTTTCGGTATTAAGTCGGGTACTAATACCCGGTATATTGTAAGTACTATATAAGCCTCTTCCAACTTTGGAAGAGGCAAGCTAGTCATTTACTCTTTTCATAGAAAACACTTTTTCTCTCTCTAGATATTCTCTCTCAAGTGTTTCTCTCTCTAAGAAACTAGCCAAATCCAAGAATCGACCCCGTGTTATGATATAGGATATACCACAATTGGTATCAGAGCTAATGGGATGATTAGATCGTGTGTATGTGCGATTTCTTGCTTGATTTAGATCGAAAAGTGTACCTTTTAAGGCACCTAGCTCGTTTTTCTATGTTCTCCGAATTTTGTTGTTTGTAATGATAAAGTTTGGGTGTTTCTAGTTGCTATTACCTTGTGGTACTGTGTTGTGCAAAAGAAATCAAGCAAAATCGTTCAAAAGGGTGATTTATAGGTGATTTTGTGTGATAAAAGTCGTTGTTCTTCGTGGAGAGTTGCCAGAATTTCTTCACGGCGGTTTGCTGAAAAATATTATTTTATTAAGTAGGTTACCAACCCTCTGACACACGGCGGGTTGCTTAGGTGGCGAGTTGCTCAAGAGGCGAGTTGTTACTAAGCAGCGGTTTGCTTACCAGCGGTTTGAACAGGTCATGCCAAAAAAGCCAAAAGAAGTCTAAAAAGGGCAGTCTGTTCAGCTTAGGATTTTTAGCTTATTTAGAGGTTAATTAAGCTTAATTTTTTGTTGTTCTTGCTTATTTAGTTTAGTGCTTTGTTTGTTTGTAGGTTTTAGCTTTTTAATTTGCTTAATGAGTCTTTTAAATAAGTTTCAAATAGGTCTTAATTTCAAAAAGCTAAAAAAAGAGTAGTCTGTCACTTTTCAAAGTCCTTTTCCTAGCATATTTCTTAACCAATTTTCCTAATTCTTGGTTCTATGTGTCCTTTGGATGTTAATGTTTATCTGTTTTAAGCTTTTAACTTATGTTAAGCGCTTTTTGTGTCCTTAAGTCTAGCTCAAAAGTTAGTAAAAGGTCATTTAAAAAGTATTTTAAGCCTGTTGTCTTAGTGTCTTTTTGGAGCTTTTAAGTTTAACTTGATAGCTTATTTCTAAGTTATAATTGCTTATTAGGTGTTGGACTTGATCTGTTTGAGCTTATTAGCTTTTCCTTGTTGCTTGTTCAGTCTAAAAAAGCCAAAAAGTTTAGTCCTTTTGTTAAGCCCTTTTTGTTTATTTTTTTAAGTGCTACTGTCTAAATTGGTTTTTCTTATTAGGTTTTTCTTTTTTTAGCTTATTTAGGTTAGCTTATTTACTTTAGCTTTTTAAGTTTAAATGTTGAACCGTTTTAGCTTATTTAGGTCTTTAGTAGCTTATTGAATCTAAAAAGCTTAAGTAGTTTAGCTTATTTTCTAAGTTTTTAGAAAACCAAGCCTGTCACTTCAGTTGTGCTTTCTTTTGCTTATTAATAAGTTCCAGTAATAACTTCAATTATTAAAGTAGCTTATTTTGTCTTATAGTTTAGCTTTTTCAAATAATAAATTTAAAAAAAATGTTTTGTTAAAAAGAAAGGTCACAGGGGTCGAACCTGTGACCTCTCCCTTTCACACCAACACCTCAACACACACTCTCAATGCCGACCGCCCTGGGGTCTTTTTCATTTCTTTCTTTGCACCATTTAGTATGTAATCCTTATTTCCCATTTTGTTTATTCGTGATTAATTGCTTTTTAACAGCTTATTTGTTCAGACAGCAAAATCTGAACATTTTTCCAGTTCCTTATTTTCATTTATGTTCTATTAGTCTAAAGTACTTTCCCTAATTTTTCCAAAATTTTAATAATTATTTTACTATTTTTAATAATTAATTTAGGTTAAATCTGTTTTTAATTAATAATAAATAAAATAAAAACCAAAAAAATATAATTCTTTTTCTGAAAATTATTTTTAGTCATTTAGGATTTATAGAAATTAAATTTGCATTTTTAGGGCTTAATTTTGATTTACTTGCTTAAATGTCGCGTTTTTAATTTC
Organism: Tanacetum coccineum; assembly: GCA_026074375.1. NCBI lineage: Eukaryota > Viridiplantae > Streptophyta > Magnoliopsida > Asterales > Asteraceae > Tanacetum > Tanacetum coccineum. The sequence continues at coordinate 75,288 of BQNB010000004.1, read as the reverse complement.
CCGTTAACGTTTTCGTGTTTTTCTTTTTGGTTGTTGCTTGTCTTTACGTGTTTTTGCATTTATATTTGTAGAAATAGGAAACCAAATCAAAATCTTAAAATATTTAGCACGCGTCACCCGAAAAAAAAACTAAATCTGGGTTTTCATTGGCACCTCGTCGGATAACGACTCGAAAAGGGTTTGAAACTTTACTGGGTCTCAAGTAATTTTCTAGAATCCTCACGGAATACTTATTAATATACTATTATTGGAATTAGGTATTTTAGGTATATATTATATACCTATTTTGCTTGTACCAATTTTTGGCGCCGCTGCCGGGGAGGTGTGTTACGATTATCGTGTTTCGTTTGAAGATTAGTGTTTGAAGACCCTTCCTCGTGAAGATATTCCTTTCAATTATGAATATTTTCTTATTATAAAAAAATATAAAAATACAAAAATATTTTACACTTTTATTTTAATTTTCTTTAAATATTTAAAAAAATATATATATATATAACAAAAATAATTTTCTTTCTTATTTCTTATGTTTTATTTGAAAAATCTATAAACATTCTCCTTTATCCTTTTATCCGTTTAATTCTTCGACATGTCTTCGTATAACCATTTTGGTTGCTCGAGGTGTGGAGGTCCATTTAACGGTGGAAATTGTCCAAGTTGTAGCATTGTAGGAGCCGGAAACGAGTTTGTCTATGACCCTAATCCTTTTCCTTACACCAATACACCCGACTTTTATAATCAACCTCCACAGCCCCGTACGAGACATACTTGTGCGAATTATGTGGAAACGATTCTCACTTTGGTTATGATTTTCCACCACGGTTCCCGCTTGTCTATGAGCAAGAACCGAGCTACAATCAAACTTTAGTGATAATTATTATCCACAAAATTCACCGAGTTTTCCACAACAATATCTTTGCTGTGAAAACTGTGGGGGTCCTCATGAAAGTTTTCAATGTCAACCGATGAATCAAAACTATTTTGAGCCTAATTATTCCGGTTTTGATCAACCCCCGCAGTATTCCATCGATCATCAGCCTCCAATTATAAATCAAGAGTGGATAAGTAAATTAAATAAAGAAATCATTGAAAATTTGCGACCTATGTTTGAGGAATTTCGTGAACGACAGCAGGCAGCTAATATCGATCAATCACCTCCTCATGAAATGAGTCTCAAAGAAATGGAGGATCTAAAGCAGCATTATTTAGATGAAATAAAAAGTTTAAGTAATGACTTACAAATTAATGATTATCGTAATGAGAAAATAGATATTCATTTTAGAAGGGAATGTGAAGATATGATTGCTGAGCTTAAAAGTAAATTCAATGGAATGAGTATTGAGATTAATAAAAAGAAAGAACTTCAGTATTTAGAGCAGGTGGTTAAACTCAGTACTTATACTACCGAGCCTTCGCGACATTTCAATTGTACTTGCTGTGATGACGATGATTACGAGGAGAGTACTATTCCTTTGAATGAAATTGATTCTCAAACACATCCGTTTATCGAAATCACACCCGTTTTACCGACTTTGGAGCCCGAGGACTCTCTCATCATGGGGAATGAGGAACTTAGCACTATTCTTGAAAAAGAATCAGACGAATTCATAAAGTCTAGTGTTGAGGACCTTGTTTCAACCCCAAGTGAGCCCAAGGATACATCCGAGAGAGATAGTGATTGTGATTTACCTTCGAGTAATGATTTCTCTCCCATTAGTATTTTTGAGGAAAAATCCGTGACTTTCTCTAACCCTCTTTTCGATTCAAATGATGATTTTACCTCTAGTAATAACGAGTCACTATCCGATAAGGACGTTCCGAAAGATGTTAAAATTTACTCGAACCCTCTTTTCGAATTCGATGACGAATACATCTCTAGTGACGTAAATCTTCTTTTTGATAAGGTGTTAGAGGACATCGAGTGCAAGGATTCTTATGATTCCAACCTTGATGAGTCGACTTTCCTAGTCACACCTCTTTCCGATTCTAATGTGGATGAGTGTTTCACTCCTAGTGACGACGTTGAGCTTTTACTTCACCATGATTCATCTACACCAATGATAAGTGTTGTTTCCATTCTCGAGGGGTTCACCAATGAACCTCCTCTCGAAGAGAATGACGATTTATTTGATTTGGAATCTAAAAAGAATGAATGGAAGAAGATTTTGTACTATGCTCCAATTGATGATTTAATCTTTGACCCGTGAGACGATATTGATGAGATCGATACTTTTCTTGATGTTGATATTTCTACGGATATTAAAGACGATTATCATGATTCGGAGGGAGATATACTCTATCTTGAGAGTTTGCTTAGTGATAATCCTACCCTTAGTCTCCCTCCGAAGGTGTTTTTAGATCATGACCCGAGATGTTTAAGTGATAGTAATGATTTGAAGATTATGGTCAAAATTTTCGACCCAGGGATTCATGAGATAATTTTTTCTCCTACATATGTGAACTTAACCTTTGAGGATCGCCATTATCTTTCCTTCACATATGTTATCCGAACTTTTCTTCCTTATTTCACTTATCCGGTGGTTTCTCCTTTTCCTTTCTCCTCCGGGAGTGAGGATATCATTTTTGGCCCCGGTATCTTCGCTTTTCATTTTTCTCTAGAGCCAGTGGCATTTAAATGTCCTATGGAAGTTTGCTCTTCTACGTGTTTCGTCCCTAATATCACGATGATATGGGGAGAGTCAATCTAGAGATTCGCATAAAAATAAGCACTCGTGGGTGGCAACCCATGCTTATACCTAGTAGTAGTATATTAATATTTATTAATAAGTGTGATGTGAAGAGGCTTGCCTCTTCCTTTCTCATGTTTTGTGTTTTGTGGTTTATGTCCAAGATTGCCCAGATTTTGAAGACTCTCGTGCTCGTGGTTTTGTCCATTGTCCACTCAATCTTCAATCCTTCGCATGCTTATATATGGGAATCTGATATCCGAGATCTTATTGATTTAACGTTTATCTATTAGCATACTTAATAAACGGCTTTAGATTTGCGTAGAGAACCCTTAATATTTGGATTATGCCTTGAAATTAGTATGGGGATGACAGTCTCACATTGAGGACAATGTGTAGTTCTAGTATGGGGAGGATCTTTCGATTTGATCTTACTTGCATTTGCCTTGTCTTCGCGTAACCCCGTTTTTCCACCAAAATAGCAAAAATATGCAAAATTTAAAAATTTTCAAAAAAAAGAATAAATGTGTTGACACATAGTTTTGTCTTTTTAAGGAATAAATTTTGACTTGATCGAGCATGTTGCGCTCTAGCTTGTCCCTTAACTTATATAAAATTAAGCTTTTGCTAGTCTTTTATATAAGAAGCTTTAAAACGCGTATTCTAGCTTTAAAAAGCCAAGAGTTTTGCAAGCTTCCATGTTAGACTTTAAATATGCTAAGCTTGTTTTTATTAGACTAAGCATTCGCGGATCTTTTTATTAAAGATTTTAAATGTACGAAGAACGAGATATGATAGAGTTTTTTATAAGTTATATGCTAAACATAAAGTAGTTGGAACTCTTTAAGGCTCATAAAGGTTAATTGTGGCTTTTTGCTCCCATCAGCTTAATAAACTTTATATAATTGTTGAATAAATAAAGTTACTTTAGGTTTTTGCGATTCTTAGTTTAAATCACTTCGTAGAGATTCCTTCTGGTGAAAGTAAGGTACACATCGAGGTTTTGTTAGTGTTGTGGGGAAATAGACTCCTGGACCATGGTCGGCTTGCATACCGATGTGGCAGTTGTTAAAAGACCACAGGACTTGAAATTTGGCTAATAATAATAATTATGTAATAAACCGAAGCCGAAATAAGACCACTACCTCTTGCCGGCTCACAACCGATGTGGTAGTCGTTTAAAGGGTGGAGGTATTAGTAATAATATAAACTGCGGGCTAATAAAAGTTTACTGCATCTTGCCGGCTCACAACCGATGTTGCAGTCTTCTAAATAAGGCACATAATAATAATCCGAGACTGATAAAAGTTTGTTGCATCTTGTCGGCTCACAATCGATGTTGCAGCCTTCTAAAAGGTCGAGGAAATTACCGAGGTCGAAATAAGTTTGCTGCATCTTGCCTGCTTACAACCGATGTTGCAGCCTTATAAAGGACCGAGGTTTAATAATGTTGCAATAATAACAATAATAAAGCCAAATTTCGACTCCGGGGTTATCTAAAAAAGATAACCCCTAAATCATGCGAAATTAGAACCTTAATGTGGACCTTATTCTCACCATATCGTGTCTTTAGGAATGGATTTCAAACTAATTGTGGTCTAAACCGGGTTTACTGAATATGAATAAGACATTAATTTATTTGTCACAAATAATAAGAATAAAATCTTTAGAGGATTTAGAAATAAGGGAGCGGAAAGTAGTTGTGCATTCACAATTAGCATTTATGAGTAGTGTTAGCATCTTAACTTGTATTTAACAATGATTTCATTTTTAAGCTTAGTTTGGGGCGGGTGAAAAATCAAGGACGATGAAATTATCTTTTTATTGTTTCTTATTCTGTGATGTTATGATATGTACGAATAATAATAAATGCATAAAAATGGTTAAACGGGGGGCTTTTCAAAACTAGTGATTTCTTAATCCCCTTTGATGAACACATAGCTACTTTTCGAAGTAATTAATCTAAGGGGGTTGAAATTTTTTAGTTTTCTAAGTTTGTATTTATGACATTGCGTGAGGACACGGCAATAGCTTAGTATGTGGGATTTTGGTATGTGCTTAAATACACATACCTTTTACCTAATAAAACGAGCTAAAAAGACGAATAATAAATGAAAAATGCATTATATTTGTGTGTTTTGTCTATTGTGTCTCGCAGGTAACGGATATTGCATAAAGGAAAAAAATAATGCAAAACGGACAAAATCGAGCACAAGAATGGAATGAGCGCGAAAAATCGAAGCCGAAGGCAAATACTTTTTTAATAGGCCAACCCGTACCCATTTTATTGGGCCGGGTCAGCCCAATAAGAATGATACTATATATCTTAAGCCCTTTATAAAGCCTTAACCAATCCATTAAATCTTTTAACCCATCAAAATCCCAACACCAAGCCCAAGTTATAAACAAGTGGTCAATGCACGGGTCAAACCTTCCAAAGTCAAAAGTACTGTATGTCTTTTTCACCCCTTTTTCCCTCCCTCTCTTTTACACAAAGCACACACACTCGCAGGGTAAAAACCCCATTCACCCAACACACACCCCTTCCTTCTAGAACCCCCTGACACCCTCTGACACACTCCAATACATGCTGGCAATCCTAAGAATTATGATTGGTTGATGTGACGTGGTGATCAAATTAAGGGCTCAAATTGATTAGAAGAATGAGGCGGTTTGATTGGATGGCTTGGATTGAAGATAGAAGGCTCCTCATTCCCTCCTCACAGAGAAAACACACCCCAAGCCCATGGCTCATCTATAAATAGGACTAGTATCTCTTTGTAAAAATCATCTAGGAGTAGGGTAGTGTAGAATAACTTTTATGTAATTTTTAGCTTATTTTATGCTTAATGTAATGGAACTCAGCTTATTGTAATTCCCTTTTGATTAATAAAAAGCACTTTTCATTTAAAGTAATTTGTGTTCTTTTAATTCATTTCTCTCTTAAGCAATTTACTTAAATGTTTTAAAAAGCTATAATGTGTACTCAATCTCTCTTTCAGCTCAAATAAGCCCCTAAAAGCTTATTTTTGCTTGTTTGTTAAATTTCAAGTCAATTGGTTAAGGTTTGAGTATTTTAGCTTTATGGAAGATAAGCTAGCAATGGATGAGCTTATGGGGTCTTAACTAGCTTGTGCAAACAAGCTAGAGCTTGTTGACTTTAGCTCATTTGAGCATTTAAATCCTTGTTTAGAGCAAAGGATTAAGGTACATTTTTCCTTTTCATTTCTTAAGCTTATTTTCTGCATTTGCTTATTAAACTGCTTATTTCTGCTTATTCTGCTTTAATTGTGCTTATTCTGCATTAATATTGTTTATTACATTTAGATAATTGCTTTTTATAATCTGTTTTTGGCTCAAAAGTACTTTTCAGAAAATAAGGGGGTGTTTGGCACAAGCAGTTTTAACATTGTTAAAACTGCTTGTGTAGCTTTTCCAACCAATTGCCCTTGACCAAGGCAAAAAGTCAAAATTCACAAATAGAATCAATATATATCCGGAAGTTTGATTTCCCGGGTCGTTATGTCCCAACGAGGTGTGCAATTGAAAATCGAATGACGAATTGATAATCAGATGTTTGAATATGACAAAAAGATTATGATTGATTTTCTATTACTTACTACAAGTTAAAAAATCAAATCAAGCAAAAGTAAACCTAAAACGAAAGCAATTTAACTTAAACCCTAAAACGGTGACGTAAAAACGCGGGCTAAAAACCTAAATTATACAATTTTAATCCTAAAATAATTTTTTAACTATTAATGGGTCCTAGTTGACTAAAAAGGAAGTTTAAAAAAAACTAGATCGAAAACGGAGTTGATTAAGACTAAAAACGAGTCAAAACAAGAACGGGATCGAATCCCGTTCTTTAAAAAATGAACTTTTGAAAAAACGACCCTACGAAAGCTCTAACATTTTTCCTAGAAACTATTTTATAAAAGAAAATTTTAAAAAAAGATTTATATTTTTCTGACTTTATTTTAATTTTTATAAATTTTTTAAATTTTAAAGAAAATAAATTATAAATACTAACTGTTTAAAAAAAAACTAAAAAAATTTCACAAATTAGCTAAGGTTGAAAGGATCCTAAGAAAATGCCAATTGGTCACACAGCTTATCGCAATAAGCTGCGAATAAGCAAAACAGCTTATGGCTGTTAGGGCCAAAAATGTGTATAAAAAAAAGTGTGAAAACACACTCTACCGGATGAGCTATTGTAGCACAGCGGTAGAGAGTGTGGGGGTTATAAGGTTGAAGATGTTGAGGTCTTGGGTTTTGAGCCCAAAGGGGTCCCCAGACTTCCACACTTCCTTTTTTATTTTATTTTTTTCAAAAATTCAAAAAAGCAAAGTTGTTAATGACTTAAAAATAAGCACTTTTAAAACTTGGAATTTTTCATGAAAGCTTATGAATAAGCTGTAAAACAGCTTAAAACTTGACAGCTTATACTTTTTGGCTTTTTTAAGACTTAAACAAAAGTAAAAAGGGAAATAAGCACTAAACTACTCTAAATAAGCAAATAGAAGCTATTCTAAACCTAATAAGAAAATTGAAACATGAATAAGCTGAAATTAAGCTAAGAAAGACAGAATAAGCAATGAAAGGGTTAAAAACTAAAAAAATTCTAAACTGAAACTACGCAAATAAGCGAAAATAATCTACAATACGCTAATTTAACTAAATAAGCATAAACTAACTTAGACAGACTCGCTAGGGAATGAGATGGCACAATTCCCAGACAGAGATTAGAGCTGAATAAGGAAAGAAAGATAATCAGCGCGTAGAGCAGAAAAATGGCTATCCCAACTAGCATGGACAACAAGCTAACTGTTGGCTTTTTTAAGCACAATTAAGCGAGTGAAATTGAGAAACAAACTGAGACATATATCTACCCTATCCTAATAAGCACTTGCAAATAAATTTAAGTAATTAAAACAGATAGAAAAGCTAGAATAAGCAAATAAGCCAAAAGGCTTTGGCTGCAGGCCCAACATGCTCTTAGAGTCACTTTTAGGGCTTGTTTTTTAAGCCCAAAAGTGAATTCCAATGGCTGAAACTTATAGGGCTTAAAGCTTAGCCAATAAGCTTTCTAAAAATGCTAAGTCACAATAATTTTGGACAAGCTAGAAAAGCTAAAAAGGGCTGACAAAATAGCTTTTTCACCAGGGAGGTGATTTTGGCATGACCCAAAAAAGATGCTGATTGCATCCTAAAAAAGCCAACAATAAAGCTCAAAATGGAAAAACAAGTTAAAAGAGATTAAGTATAGATCCTAATGAGCTTATGCTCAAAGTTTCATAAGCTACAAACAAGTTTAACTTATTTAATTTTGGAAATCAAAAAGGCTGTTTCAAAACTATGAAAACTTTGACTCTAAATGTTGACAGAAATTAACTAAGCCTAGGATACCATAAAGAGACTTTGACCACTATAAATTGACACCAAATTAGATACAAAATGGGACTTAAAAGCTAGTACAAACTAGCTGTAACAAATAAAGCCCTTTGAATCAAGTCAGTTAACACAAGAGAAATACAAAGTTGCTTATGAAATCTTTAAAATCAACTTAGAAACTTTTAGAACTTATGAAAATTAGCTTATACTATCATGAAAAGGTTGCAAAGATGGCCTAGTTACCCAATCTAGTTTTTTACCCAATTTGACCCATTTTTAGGCCAATCCCAAACACCTCTTTAATAATCAAAATAGCCTTTTTAAACTTATTACACTTATTTTAAACAAACAACCCCTTAATACTATATAATTTTTGGCTTAATATGAGCCTATTGGACATATACAAACACAAAATTAAGCTGCAATAAGCAAGATATAAATCTAACAGTTATGAGCTTATTAGGGACAAAAATCACTAATATAAGGAAACAAAAGATCAACAGCAATGCAGGTGTTTAAATTAACAAAGGGTAATGCAACTAAGCATATGACAACAAGAAATAAAGAAAATAAGCACAATAAGCAACTGATAAGCAAGGCTACAGTGAATTTTAAGAAAATGAAAATTTAAGGAACTTACAAGTTCCTTATGCTTTCTGTATGAATTCAGCAATCACAAACCCACCTATTGCCTCCCATGAGGCTCTAAAACCATGGCCATCCTGAATTTACAATGCTCCTATGCTTTGTGACCGATTTTTGTATTTTGTATTTTTTATATAAATAAGGAAAATGAAAAATAAGAACTTAGAGTGTAAGCTTAACAAACTTAACTTTCATTAACTTAAAAGAGTACAATAAGATTGAAATAAGAACAAGAACTGAATTTAACGTAAATGTATATAACTTTGAAAAGAGACATATGTAATGAAACTTAAAAAAGCTAAAATTTGCATTAACTTGAAAACATATTACAAAGCTTAAAAGACTTCAAGTGAAATAAAGCTGTAAACGACTTAAAATTCGACCCCCTAAACCTAACTATTACATGGGTATTTATACTAGAACAGCTAGTGTTTCTTGTGCTTCTTGTGTGAGATGAATTGAGGCTGTGTTTCTTGAGTGAAGTCTTCAAAATCATCTTAGCCCTTCAAAATCTATTGTGCTTTTTCTAAAAACCATGGAAGCCGTTGGATTTATCTTGGGAAAGTGTGGGATTGCCAACTTGGCAAGGTATCATACAACTAGGGTTTAGTGGATTGAGGGTGAGGGTTTTATCCCTTATGATGTTTGGGGTTGCAGGGTAAAGAGGTGGAAGGAGGACCCGTGACTTGTTCTTAGGTTTTGTTAGCGGGAAAATTAGTTTTATAAAGGTTGGGGGTAACAGGGGTGAAGGTTTGGTGTTTCGACACGTTTGGCCCCTCAAAGATATATGTCCTATTGCACCCTTAGTCCTTATGGTGACATGTGTTTGGGGAGATGGAAGAAATGCCCCCTTAATTCTTATTTGTTAATTACATGCATGGTCCTTGTGTGATACAAGTTTAGGGGGTTGGCAGTTTTGCCCCCTAGACTTGTATTTGGGTTTATCTTGGGCCGGTTTGGGTGTAAAAGGGTTTTGGGCCTTTGTGGCCCATTTGGTTTTCTTGTAGCATATAAATGGGCTGACCCGGCCCATTAGATGGGTCTGGGTGGGCCCATTTAATATTTCTTCGGTTTTGGCTCAGCTTTGATCGTTGACTTTCTCGGGGTTGACTTTTTGACTTTGACTGTTTCTTCATGCTCTTTTCATTCTCGTGCTCATTTTTGTCCTTTTTAGCTTTGTTTTTGTCCTTTTCTTGAATATCCGTTTCCTGCACAATACAAATGCAAAACATACAAATACAATGTATTTTTGGTACGTTTTTAGTCATTTAAGTCCGTTTTTAATGGAAAATGGTATGCGTAATTAAGCACATACGAAAATCCCCCATACTAAGATATTGCCGTATCCTCGCGCAATGTTATGAAGTAAACACTTGAGAAAACCAAGAATCTCAATTCCCCTTGAGTAATAACCTCAAAAAGTAGCTAAGCGTTTGTCAATGGGAACTAAAGAATCAATAGCTTCGACAAGTCCCGTTTTCACCATTTTTATATTTACACTAACTATCTCTAATATTTTTGTATTTTTCCTTTTTCTTTTCTTAACTAACATGTTTGACTTCCTTTATTTTATCAACACTTGGATCATAGAATGAGAAGTGCCTAAAGAATAATCTATGGATGTCCTTACGGATAAATTCATCGTCCCTGATTTTTTCACTAGTCCCAAACTAAGCATAAAAACGAAATCACTATTAAGTACAAGAGCTTTCCACTCCAAGTTGAATATCTTCTACCCTGTTCTTGATCACGGTTCTTCCGATGAACCTGAGAAAAGCATTGTTGAAGTCTTTCCTAAATTCCAATGCCCCCCCCCCCCCCCCCCCCCCCCGGGGGGCGAGTGGTGTAGCTTTATCTTGGACTTAGAGCAAGTACATGTCTTCAACATCATTCACACTGAGTCTAGGTAGATCTGCATAGCTAATTCATACTCTTTATTATCGGATCTCTTGATTATAATTGATGTTAGAAAACCATAACCCCATTTCTTTTTGACATTTATACGAACAACTGACTTGATCCTTAAGTCTGAAAAGACGTTTCCTTTGGTTACGGCACTTATTCCTACTTTGAAGAAATCAATTCTATGTATACCATTAAGAGCTTCAAAGTGATAGAGATGAACTTCTTTGCTCCATCTTTCAAAGATCCTATCCTCAATACCTTCTTTGTAGTATCTCGCAACATAATGCTTAGTGATAGAAGTAGTGTACTTCTCTTATGTGTTGAGATCCACAAGGTAAGTGTAGTCGTTGTTTTAGAAGCAAGGATGTGGTTTTGTACTTTTCAACATGTGTCATTCAAATGATTTTGGTTTAGAGACATCTCCTTCATTATTGTTCCACTGAGCTTCTGATAATACTATTGCTTTGAGTTGACTAACATGGTATTCGAGTTCCACGTTATTGTTGTACTGCACCTTTAGCCGTTCTAATCTTGGACCTTCAAAATCTGCTATTGTAAGCTCGTCTTTCTTGATCAGTTCTTTAAACTTCTTTGCTATGGCGATAGTTGATGGTCTAAGAATATGATTTTCATCCTTATCAATGTCTTATTTCAAGAATAAATCAAACCATGTCGTACACCTTTTAGCTAACCCCAACTTCTTTGGAAACCATTCTGGGTTGGAATGTTTTTGGACAGGTGTATCATCTTGTACTATAACCACGAGAGATCTATTTCGCCTTGATGATCTTGAAGAAGGTTCACCGACATCCTTTCGATGTTTATTCTTGTTCTCTCCCCCACAATTATTAGGAGGATCCTGATTATCGTGAGATCTTTTGTGAAATGATGATTGTGCAGCTTGAGCATCGAGTGCATCTTGATCGAGAATGATGGATTCATAGGGTTTCATAAAGTTGTTGATGAGTTGTATGAGTCTTATTTGACTTGTAACACCCCCAAATTAGGCCACAGCGAAATATGATTTTCCAGGGGTATTACTTCATAGATCAATAGCACAAGATATTCGAGTGACCTCTATAAGAGTCGTTTAAAAACTGATACATTGGATTTCATAAATGGTTCGTTACAAAAGCCCATAGGCTTAACTTGGAAAAGTGAAAATTTCACAACATAACAATATCCCAAAATGTAATGCATGTAAATCTTTATGATAATATGACTTCACAAGATGACCATCCAATGTATCCATGACTTGCACCTAATTGACCTGAGAAAACATGTTTAAATTGTCAACAATAATGTTGGTGAATTTATAGGTTTATAAATTAAATGAAGCGGATAGCAAGATTTCCCTGTAATAAAGTAACAAATACAATATCACCAAAAATGTATTACGAAATGCACTAAGCTCATGACACCGAAGCTAAACAATGTATGTATATCAAATACATATAAATGATGGTGCCCAATGTAGATGTTCAACCCGTAACATCTATAAATCTAAATGGTATACATTCGTCGTTTCCGATTAACCAGTAAACTAGCAAGTGCTACTTGTCCGAACGGGGATGTTAATCCCAAATAGATCTATTCATAATATTCGCGCTCACATAATGCAATCAACAATTACATATATGCAATTAACAATTCATGATGAAGGGCATAGTGGGTTATAGCTATTTTGGCAAACTCGTAATATTTGAATTAAAATGTACTTGCATTCATTTTGTAAAACAAACATGATCTCATCCTTGAGATTTGATAAATGACTGAAAAGTATAAAAATGGGGACTATAAATTCATATCAAGTAATGATAATGGAATAGCAAGGTAGAGGCACAAAAAATGATGCAAAAGAATTTATTCGCATAAACCTTATAAATTAATAATAACTTATTTATCTAAACGAAATAATAAACTATTTACTTGCAATATGTCGTCCCTTGTGTGTGCTTGAGGGGCTCACATTTTAATGTATGATGTTTGATAAACGAATTATAATGTTATAATGTAAACTTTTTTGGGTCATCGTGCTCAAATATAAGTATGCAATTTAGAAATTCGGACTTTTAGGAAACTAGGTCATATATACTCTAAAATGTTAGTTTAGGTCAGCCATTGATTTGGTCTCTAAGTGCGCCAAATAATTAGACGAAACAGTGACGTTTAACAAATTAAATAAGTGAAATTTTACTAAGTTTTGACGACTTGGAGTTTTACAATGAATTTATGGATTCGTTATTTAACGGTAATGAAAACTAAAGACACATTTGACATCTCGGACAGGTCGTCTATAACTTTCGGCATTTAAGTTTTTCCTTACAAGGTCGTTAAATGGTTAAAAAACGGGACTAAAGGTATGCGTGTTGCATGGACAGTTTTTAGACTTAGAAAAATAAAAGGGGTCTTATTATCATCATGTGCTGACTGCGAGGTCAACAGTTTGGTCTCAATTTGTGACTTCGTTACTCAACGTTAGGACGAAACAAAGGTACCGTTGTAAACTAGGTCAGTTGGACTACATTTCGCCTTTTATAGGTTTAGTGTGTCGGGGTCGTTAACTGGGTCAAAAGTGAGGCTAAAGGTCGGCTTGCACGCAACCATGTCATGGCTACACGCACACCAGGTGTTCGACCAATTATCGACACCTATGATAAAACAGTCAGTTTCATTTACAAATTGCGGTCTCGTTTCTAAACAAAAGTGGCTGGTTTTTCTTCCTAATTAAAGAGGATACTATAGGCTTTAAATAACAACCCTCATCTCGTTTAAATAGTATCTAAGTATGTCACAATAATTCAAGCAAAATGCCTTGCTGGCTGCGTTTAAAATGGTGGGAAATGTGACGGTTATTACACCCTACTTTGAGACCTTCTAACTTCTTATTTACTTGACGAAAATCAGTGATTCCAGGGGCAAAATAACTATTATATGTCCTATTTATGAAAATAATTATGGTTACATCAAGAATAGTATGAGCATGTTGGTCCAGAAGTCACAAGATCACAAGAAGGCAAAAGATCACAAGATGATGATAAGAGATTATGCTTGGTTGATCTAAATCACATTCATGTCAGGTCAAAGATACAAGTCAAAGCCTAATGTCAAAGATCACTACATCAATATTCAAGTTAAAGATTAAAGTTAAAGACTACAAGCTCAAGACTAAAGTCAAAGCATAGTATGCTAGGTTTAAGTTTTTGTAAATTGGAGTGACATCCCTTAGGGGGAGATTGTTAGGAATAAAAAAAGTAATGGTCACTTCTAATATATCTAGTCGTAGCTCGTAGATTAATCATATGTAATGTTAGTAAGATAACCGGGCCAAAGACACATGGAAAGCCCATGAATAAGCCCATGGCCGGTCATAGCTAGAAGTATTTATACCCTCTCCACACATGGAAAGGGTGTTGGTTGTTCATTTTCTCACATAGTTAATCAAATATCTTCCTTTTACTCTCTCTCTCTCTCTAAGTGTTTATCCAACCACCTCTTTCTCTCTCTAAAACCCTAAACGAATCCCATACTATATGTGTTAAGATATTCTACACGTTTATGATGTTCCAAGCATGTTCTCAAGCATACCTAATTAAACAAAAACAGATTCAAGCTTTTGGTCCCCAATATCTTATGGGTCTGAAAATGTTAGTGTTGTACATCCCTTGCATTTGTTGCAATTGATTGGGATATTGAAATGGGATGCAAATTCCCATATGTACAAAGCCTTGACTTTGTTGGTTGTTCCAATTCATAGGATATAAATTTTAATGAATTGGTTCTCTAGAGTTTCTTTTAGGTTGAGGTGTGTTTTATCTTGAATGAGAAGAGATATTTCTCCTATGAGGAGGTGTTTTCGATCTAGACTCGGTTTTGACATAACCTACACCGCTTTTAAGTGATGGTTTTAAAGATGGTTTCTTTGACTCATCAATTCTATTATGTATTAGTTTCTTCCTAGTAATAACAAAATCCGATCTAGAAGACATGGGTGGACTAAAAACGTGTTTTGTCAATTTTTCACCACTCATGCGACTCACAGATCCAGGTATGGTGGATCCGTGTGCCTTTATGCTGGATCCGTCCGTTGTATTTTCAACGGACGATCTAACAAAATTCATAGGTTTGGTTTCGCTTGTTGACGCTTTATTACTATCAAATCCTAGACCTATTTTACAACTAGATGACTTTTGATTATTTAACATTTCTCTTAGTGAATTAGCGCTTTTATCAAATTTTACAAACTTAACTTGAGTTTCCTTAAGTTTAGCGTTTTCCAATTTAAGTTCTTGACATGACTTACACGCAATATCAATTTCTTTACTTCTCTCAAGTTTCTTAATTTTCTCGTTCAATTCTAAAACTTCCTTTTCTAAAAGATCTCTTTTAGTTTTCAAAGTTTTATTCTTGTTAATGATTTTTAGGCTAATTTCACATAAGCTATCGTATTCTATTTGCATAGTATCATTATCAAGAGAAGATGCATTATCACTATAATAAGAAGAGTTAAGAGTTACCTCATTTGACGATTGAGCCATGAGACAAGTTTCATCGTTAGTTTTGTCTTCGGCGTCATTTTCGCTATCGCTCCAAGAACCTCCAATAAAGGCCTTTTGATCTTTGTTGCGAGTTGGTTTTGGACAATCGCCAATGAGATGATTTGGATCACCGCATCTAAAGCATTTTCGGTCACTCTTCCCTTTCTTCTCATCCCTTTGTCAGAATGACTTCTTTTCTTCTCTTGGTTGCCTAACAAATTTACCCTTTCTTCTAAAGAACTTTTTAAAGTTCCTTACGGCCATAGCATATTCTTCGTCATCACTTCTGGATGTCGAAGTTTCATCATCACTAGACTCTTTCTTAGCTTTCAAGGCAATGGACTTAACTCTTTCCTTTTTGCCTCTATAGATTTCGGAATCCTTTTCCATGACTACTTCATGTACTTTTAGATTGCCGATAAGCTCGTCTAGAGCTAGTGATGACAAATCTTTCGATTCTTCAATCGCCGTGACCTTTGCTCTCCATTTAGGATGTAGAGCCCTAAGAAACTTCCTAACATAGTTCTTGCTAGAGAAACCTTCATCAAGAGCTTTAAGACTAGTAATAATAGTGTTAAATCTAGCAAAACCGCTATCAATAGATTCTTCTTCAAGGATAGTAAATTATTCATATTGTTGAACAAGAAGATCAATTTTATTATCCTTTACTTGGCTATTACCTTGATGTGTGATTAACAACGATTGCCAAATATCTTTAGCCGTTTTACACATAAAAATTCTTTCGTATTCCTTTTTAGGTAAAGCATTATAAAGAACCATTTTAGCTTCATTATTTTTAGCAAGTTTCTTTTTAAGATCGTCGGATTGTTCTTCAAAAGGAACAACCTCTAAAATTTGGGTTTCTTTGTTTCTGGCAAGCGGTGGAAAATCACCATTCAAGATAATATGCCAAAGATCTAAATCTTTTGCTTTCACATAAGTTTCAAATCTATTTTTCCAATATATAAAATGATCACTTTCAAAAAGTGGTGGTCTTTGCATAGATTGCCCTTCTAGATATTTATCCGAATCCATAGATCGATTCAAGCTTTAATGTACAATATACGTTAAAGATCTTGGGTGACCTTGGCTTCTGATACCAATTGTGGAAACTAGAAGGGGGGTTGAATAGTTTTTACCGTTTTAAAATAAAACTTAGATTGTCGACTTATGTGAACTCAAGAGATATACACAAGTATATATGATAGCGATGCAATAAGTAAATAAGTAATCTACGAAGTATGAACAAGTAAAGATAAGAAAGATCAAACCGATGACACAATGATTTATAGTGGTTCGGCTACGAAGCTCCTCTTCGCCCTACTCCACTCCCCAAGTACCCAACTTGAGAGTTATCTTCACTATGTCAACAAGCTCCCTTTAGGCGGAGAAAACCGTACACGTCGCTTACACTTTTTCCGGTACTAAGCTAAATACCGAGTTCTACTTCGAGATAGAACCAATCTAACACACTATGTATTTTGTGGCCTAAATACTAACCTATCATACACATATGATATACACAAATGATATACACAACACACAACCGCAAGCTATACAAGATGAATGATTAACACAATCGTAATGACACAACTAAACTATTAACACTTGAAGCTTGACGTTTTTGTAAGTGTTCTTCACTTAAGAGTGGAATGAGTTGATCACTTGTAATGGATTATATAACAAGTATAATGATCAAAGAATATAAAAGATAAAAGATGCATGTGAAAAATATTTGTCAAGAGTTATTAAAAATTAGATCTTAAGGTTGATATTTATAGGCAAGCCTTTGAAATTCAAATGCTGTCTCAGACAGCTGTGAGCTGTGACCCACGGATCCATCATAGCTGGATCCGTCTAGTGTATTAGGTGGATCCGTTGGGGGAGCTGGGACAATATTTGTCATTTTATGATTAACCCTAGATCTATACAAAATATTGTTTTGTACTAAATAAAACTAGTTTATTAGATTCTTCTAGAACAAAATATTTCTTATCACCAATAAGGAAAGATTTTCTAGATTTGGGAAGATTTGGAAAGATTTGGAAATATTGTTTCCACTTATGGTTAATCTTATTTTGTCTTACATGATTAATATAACTAGCTTATAATTAATTATGTGTTAACTTAAATCATTTGATTAGAAAAGGTTTATGCAAATGATAATATTTTTCTTTGATCATTAACTATGTTTAATAATGCCATATTCATACCTTAAGTGATTTGTCGTCGTCATGTAAACTTTCAACTAAATAACTTGTGTTAGGTTCATAAAAAGTGTCGATTATAAGGTTTAGTTATATTTAGTCATTAGTCTTTATTTTGTTTAGAATAAAGTAGTTTGTAATAAGGTATATTATGCTAAAAGTAAGAAATAGCATAATTGCCAAAGAATATGGACTAGAAGTGAAACATTAGAAAAATAAAGGAAGAGAAGCCTCCTTCCTTATCTTATAAATACCCATTCTAATCATCATTAGAAGGTGATGCCCTGTAATAAACTTTTTTTTCCCTTCATTTTAATAACATTTGAAATTTAAATACTTGCCATCCTTTACTATTCTCTCTAAGCTTTCATGGTTGATTATGTATGATTCAAGATAAACAAGACCTAACAAGTGGTATCATATGCCATTAGAGAATTAGAGTGATTCGATTTGTGAGTTTTTACCCGTCCGAGAACCTCAAGATGACATTCGGTGAATTCGGTTGAGATTTTTGAGCTTTCGAGTTGTGTTTTGGCAGCTATTTCGAGTGTCTGAACGTTATTGAGTGTTCTATTGGATTTGTCGAGACATATTCTT
Source organism: Tanacetum coccineum (assembly GCA_026074375.1). Taxonomy (NCBI): domain Eukaryota; kingdom Viridiplantae; phylum Streptophyta; class Magnoliopsida; order Asterales; family Asteraceae; genus Tanacetum; species Tanacetum coccineum. The sequence goes on along the minus strand of BQNB010000004.1, from coordinate 57,315 downwards.
ATGATGTTGACATTTTCAGTAGTGTTTTTCACATTCTCGGAAGTAGTTATAGTTGACTCGGATCATTATCTTATATTTTCGGAAGCTTCAGTATCACTATTAGTTTAATTTCGGTAGAAAAAGTGTTGTAATAGATATATACGCATTTTTGGTTCTATAGAAAAACGTATATTAGGAGGTTACTGATAAACTCGGTTGAATATCAAGTTTTATAAGTTTTCACACATTTTCGGTTTTATCAAAAAGTGTGAATAAGGACTTAGTGATTTTACTCTCGGAAATAAGCTTACAAGGTGTTAAAATTCCACGATTTCATGGTTTTATCGTGAATTGGGTTTTTGAAAACAAAATTTTCAATTTCTAAAACTCGGAATTCAAATTCGGTTCTATTAAATTTGACGTTATAAGTGTTTTGGATTATTTAGTCATCATAAATTTTGGTTTTATCGAGTTTGTGGTTATTGTTAATCCATAGTCAACAAATTTTTTCAAGATTCGGTTCTATCGAGTTTGATATAATTGATTTTTGGATTAAGATTATTTCCGAGTTTAATACGTTTTAAGTGTACTGAGTTTGTTAGTATTCTTTGTCCGAGTTTTCGTTCTGTTCAAGAAGTGTACCGACTTTCTGACTACTTGTTATCCGAGAACAGTCTTGTCCGAGTTTAACAATTGTTACCGAGTTTGGAAATCTTCTCACAAATATCACTCATTTTCGTCTACAAAGATCCAATCTTTGAATCATAAGAACAAAGTGGCGTTGATTAAGGAGAGACTCAAAGCAGCTAGAGATCGTCAAAAGAGCTATGCTGACAATAGGCGTAAGACGTTGGAATTTGAAGTTGGTGATCAAGTGTTACTAAAAGTGTCGCCTTAGAAGGGCGCGGTACGTTTCAGGAAGACGGGTAAACTAGCTCTGAGGTATGTAGGACCATTTGAGATTCTTGAAAGGATTGGTCATGTAGCTTATCATTTGATATTGCCACAAGAATTGAGTAATATACACGATACATTTCATGTGTCGAATATGAATAAATGTTTAGCGGATGCAAACCTGCATGTGCCATTAAAAGAAATTAGGGTAGACAAAACTCTACGCTTTGTTGAAGAACTTGAAGAAATTATTGATCGTGAAGTTAAAAAGTTGAAAAGAAGTAGGATCTCAATCGTTAAAGTTCGTTGGAATTCTAAGCGTGGACCTGAGTTTACTTGGGAACGTGAGGATTTTATGAAGGCTAAGTATCTGGAATTTGTTTGTTAAACGTGTTGGTGGAAGTACTAGTTAAATTTCGGGACGAAATTTCCCTAAGGAAGGGAGAATGTGACAACCGCGATTTAGCAAGGTTAGTCTAACCGTCAGAGTTAACCTAGCTAGCTTTATGTGTTTTAATTTATGTGCGTAAGTCGTTTTGGTGTTATATGTTATATGGCATATGTGTTATTATATGAGTTTGAGATAGTGGAAATGAATGATTTAGTCATTTATTTCGTATGTGATGATGATTTCAGTAGTATAGTGATTTTCGTTATTTTATCGTCGGGAAAATTGAAGAAGTGTGTATCGTTAAATTTCGAGTTGAGATTAATTAGTGAACTGAGATTTTATAATTTATTTATAAAGTAATAAGTAAATAATAATTTGGGAAAAATAATAATAAGTAGTGTAAGTATTTTATTTTAAGTTATGTATTTATTTAAGTATTTAAGGTAAATAAGTAGTAAATAGCTTTGGATTTTAATATATATATATATATATATATATATATATATATATGGAGGGGGAACGCAATTTTTAAAAAAAAATTAATTAATTTTGGAGGGTGTTTATTTGGGTCTGTTAGAAAAAAAAGGGAAGAAAGCTCAACTTTATTTAGAAACTATTTTTATAAAATTAAAACAGTATTTTTTTTCTCTTCCCTTTGCCTGTGTCGACCTATTCTCTAAACCCTAGCCCCCATTGAAGGTTTTTGAAGCTCTAAAAAAAGCAAGATTATTTGCCGACTTGTATGCGCATTTGTGAAGTTTGAGGTGAGTATTCATAACCCTTTTTCTATGTTTTCTTGTGGTGAAAATGATACTAAATGGTTTTGAAATGTTTTCATTGCTGCAAATAATTGTTTTCTTGTTTTTGGACATTACTTGATATTATATGGCTTATGTGTATGCATTGTTGGATCGGAGAGGTACGCCTACCTCATGCTGTGTGGTTACTTGGATTAGAGAGGTACGCCTGCCTCATGCTTTGTGGTTACTTGGATCGGAGAGGTACGCCTACCTCATGTTGTTTGGTTACTTGGAGCGGAGAGGTACGCCTACCTCATGCTTTGTGGTTACTTGGATCGGAGAGGTACGCCTACCTCATGTTGTTTGGTTACTTGGAGCGGAGAGGTACGCCTACCTCATGCTGTGTGGTTATTTGGATCGGAGAGGTACGCCTTCCTCATGCTGTGTGGTTATTTGGATCGAGAGGTACGCCTACCTCATGCTGTGTGGTTATTTAGATCGGAGGGGTACGCCTACCCCATACTGTGTGGTACATTCAGGGTGAGATTGGTTGCTTGTAGTGCCAATGCTCATCTAAGCCCGAATGTGTGATCGTCTGTGTGATGATTTAAATTGCTTGCATTTGTGTATAATATTATTGTATGTCCTAATGTTATTGATTCGCAGCAGGAGTAAGTACATGTCTTAAACCTATGAATCTCACCAACATTATGTTGATGTTTTAAAGTATCATTTTCAGGTGAGCCTAGTGGGACTAAGGAAGGAAATGTACGTGGCTAGCGAGACCTTAGGATCTTGCATTTGGAATTTATACTTCTATTGTTTTTATTTCATACTTTCGTACATTGAGTACTTTGGATTATGTTGGTATTTTATTCGGGATTATCATGTCTATGTATTGTTGTGTTGCGATTAACCTCAATACAAGACTCCTCTTGTGTTAGGTGTGGTCATAACACTTTGGTTTTAATTTGATTGCATTCTAGTTATTCTCTATTGTCGACATCAATGTGTTGTGATGATGCCTATCATGTTACGCCTCGCGTTTTCGCCTTGGCGGGGTGTGACATCTACTAGGACTCCTACACATTTAATGTATGTAGCCCTATTAAGAGAATATGTCAAGATAAAAAGGTAAGCTACATGATTATGTTTTTTAGAAATCATAAACATGAAGTTTAAGATTAACTTGAAATTACTATTGAGACCATGATTTGGCACTCATTTTTACTTTAGTTTAATAGTTGTTATGTCTTCTTGTTAAAGACATGTACATTAAGTCCTTCACTTGGGAAAAGACTTATAACGTAAAGTAAAAAGTTATCTTATTATGTCTTCTTGTTAAAGACATGTACATGAAGTCATTGACTTGGTCAAAGACTTATAACGAATAGTAGTATATTGGATATTTATGTCTACTTGTTAGTACATACACATTAAGTTGTTGACTTGATCAAAGACTTATAAAAGATGTAATTGGCTTAGTAACACTATTGATACCATTACGTTTTAAACTTAAGTTGGTAAATAGGAAAAGCCATAAAGTATAAGATCAATCTTATTGGAATACCACATTTTTATGGTATGTCCAACAAGGGTAATCAAACTCTATATTGATATTGTTTTGATTCTTGATGATCTTAATTTATTTAACTCCTAAAAGAGATCAAGGTTAGATATTTGAGTATGTCATGGATATACCCAATAAGACTCCAACCTAGAAGGTTAAACTAAGACAATATTCTAGTAATTAAATGTGTCTTGATTGAAGTTCTAAATTTGTTAAAATCTCTTGGAGATTATAATTAACAAATGCCTAGAACTGCAAAGTGTATTTTGTTGGATACCCAAAGGAAACGATGGGATACCATTTCTACAACCCACACGAGAACAAAGTTTATGTTGCTCGTCATGCTGAGTTATTTGAGAATAGTTTCAAATGTACAAGAAGCGAGTGGGAGTCTCACTTTGCTAAAAGCGAGTGAGAGTATTGTAGGTCTTGAATTAATTCAAGAAGAAGATACATAAACCTTCTAAACGCACTAGCGAATGTCATACTAAGGCAAAACATGAAAATGTTAGACCTTAGAATGATGTTACTCGTATTCATAGATTCACATGGATACCTCATGATATGTTTCTATATCAATGGTGAGGATTATGAGTTAGAGGATCATAATGAACCTGCTAACCATAAGAGATGCATTATTAGATCTTGGATCTAATAGATGACTCAAAGACTATGAATGAAAAGATGTTGTCCAAAAGGAGATAATCATATTCTTGGAATTTGTTTTATCTTTAACCTATCGGTTTGATGATGAGGTTTTAATGAGTTTCCTTGTAGATAAGACTCGTAAGGACAATATTTGTATACATATTTATTGCACGTCAAATGACATAAGTATTTACTCATACTCAAGTAATTGACTATGATTAAAACTTCCTAATTTTCAAACTTTAAATATATAAAGATGATTAAATTGTCATACTTGTTTTCTTGGAAGGAAATATGACAAAATTAGATTTCAAGAACTCTTTATTATATGATTACTTTGCGAGGATGATATGTAATCAAATAAGGTTTTATAAATCCAATATAATCTTTAGAAAGTATACAAAAATGCCAGAATCTAAGTATGGATTAAAAGTACGCATCTAATGAGCATAATCTTACGTTTAATTGTTAAATAAATCACTTGCTGGATTGGATTTTTAATTATAAATAAGATAGCTCATGAGTACATCTCAAAGCTAGTAGGAGTAATTGTTTTTACTTTTCTAAAATCAATTATGTTGTTGAACATATTAGAAACAATTTATTTATCTAAGTAAGATTTTATCCCTTAGATTGAAATAAAGTTTCTTGTAAGAATTTTAGGAGATGAAACATGCTACATTGGAATAATATGTTTGATACATTAAACATATGTGGTGAATTAAGTCCGAGTACAATATGAAATATAATTGAGTAAAACTCGAATGATCTATCTCTCTTGGTGAAATTGAACACATGAATGAAGGCTTTAAGTCTCACTAAAGGATTCATTATGTACATAATATTGCATATGTGATTAGTTGTATCATTTGCATGAGTGCAAGATGATTTGTCAACATTCGAATCTAATTGAAAGATATTAGAAGGAACATTCTGATTAATGTTTAAATTAGGAATTCCTTCCTAGAATTAATAATGAAGATACTATGGATATACATTGTGGTAATCATAGTAAGATCATTATGATCAATAAACCTGGGGTTTGTGTGATATCCATTCATTATCAAAGAAGTGTTTAGAATTTACGGTAGTTTAGCATAGTGTTGTTTGTATACACTAGTGCTTGTTTTAAATGAGATGATACTCAATCTTAGTCAAAGCAAGTTTTTTTTATCTTATATGATAACATTGCTGATTTAATATGCTTGGTTTAAAAGCATAGTTGCATAATACTATATTAAAAGAATATGAATGCTTTACTGTTGAGATGATTGTCTTCATTAGGATGTTTTGTGTATGTCATACATCTTATGAAATGTAATATGACTACTCATAAGTGAGTGCGCACTTACAAAATAACAATCATCATATTATTCTAAGAATTTCACGATTCGTGTATTTTTGAAATAAGTGTTCTCAAAGTCCTACAAGATCATAACCTAGTTGATTTGTTTATGGAACCTATGCCTTACCATTAATTGTGATTGTTGTGGATAAGACATTAGTATTTAACCAGGATCGTCATGCATTGATCTTATTTGGTATTTAGATAATGAAACTGTAAGCAATTGTATTAAACAATGAATTGACATACGTGGTATGATCGTTTTCATTTATACTATTGTGTTCTATATTTGCATGTTTAAATCCTTAAATAAATTTATTTATTCTAAACTATATCCATTATCAGTTAACATTATGGGAATATTGTTAAGATAAGACAAATGTGAGTGTTTGGTTATATTCTGGAGAATATGTAAAGATGATTATGCCAACTTTACATGTTATTCAATGAGGTTGAATATTAGATACCCCACACGTGTTAATCACTTTATGGATCAGCGTCATTGGGTGCATTACACAGATGGTGAAAGTTTGTTTATCCTCAGACTTGAGATGCAAGCAGGTTTTGCATGTATGGATGACATTTCTTGATCTTAATCAAACGTTATACTGTCAAAAGGTAGTTATAAAGGCTGTTTCAGAAATGTTTTAAAGTACATGACGGATACTTGTAGTCAAAAGAGAATTTGTTCCTCTACATGTTTGGGAGTTAGATACTTACTGGGCCCCTCGTTGGGTTGATCAGATGTTTGCGTGGCCGCGCCCAAAGTGTAGTTAAGATGATTCTTTTTTATATTTGGTAATCTTGATCAATACAGATGCAAGAAACAGAATCGTTAAACTATGGAATGACTTTTGATCCATATCCATATTTAACATTGTATCTAAAACAAAAGGATAGGACTAACTTGAACCATAGATGGCTGAGATGTTTACTGAAACCATACTCAGGTATTTCTTTTGGCAGCATTGATGATGTTGCTTGTCACACCCTCGTTTTTTTTTATTTCCAAGTCATCATTCTTTGACGTTTTCGTGACATTAGTTTGACTTTTATTATTACGTGTTGAGATTTGGCAAAAACCGGGAGTGAAGTTGTCCCGCATTTATAAACTTTAAAAAACGTTCCGGATGCGTTCCGACTTTCCTATTTATGCGTAGTATTCTGACGGTATATGCGTTTCGACCTATCGAGTATATATTTAATTTATTACATTTTATTTTTTAAATATCATGCGTTTTTAATTTTTACGAGTTACGTAAATGTTTGTCGTTACATTAAATTTCAAGTATTTATTGAAGATTATTGAAGCATGAAGAAACCCCGATGATTTAAGCCTAGCTCAAACCTAAGATAAAGCTCAAACTAAGCCTTATTAATCCAAGTTTAAGCTCGGCTAAGCCCAATAATAAACCTATCAAACCTACAAGACAAACAAGCCAAAAAGCCCATGATGGCCCAACTCCAACCCATAAGCCTGGTCCAAAAAGTTGTTGTAGGTTAATTGGGAAATTATAATCATTTGAAATGTGCCAAATCACTGTTCATCGATGAACAGTAGCCGAACACTGTTCATCGATGAACAATGTAGCCCATCGGCCCGGCCCGGCGGTGTTACTGTTCATCGGCCCAAAAAAAACTTTATAAACCCCCCCTCTCCTTTATAAAAAAAAATTTGCTCGACACAAAATAGAATTTTTTTCTTCTTTCAAAAACACTGATTTATTCAGATCAAAAAATATCCGCGACATGAGGTCGCTTAACACGTACGCCTCTTGTATAAAAAAAACTACCTAAACTTGTTCTGAGAACGAAAGTAAAATATAAATCCCGCACAAAAATAAATAAATAAAAAATAACAATACCCACAAATAAAAATTACAAAAGTATTGTGATTTATTCAGATAAAAAAAATATCCGGACATGAGGCCAAACACATACGTCCCATAAATAATATTACTGCGACACTAAAATAGGAAAGAAAAAAAAAACGTATGAAACATATAAAAAACCTTACTCGGCACAAAATAGAAAAAAAATACAAAAGTACCTCTATAGAGATTGCCCAATTTAATATGAGAAAAAAAAACAAACTATTAAACATGAGCACGAAAAAATAAACCCGGAAAAAAAAAGAATAATGCCCCGCAACAACGCGCGAAAAATTAACGTCCGCAGCAACGCGCGGATAATCTTGCTTGTTGTTATATATAGCAGCCACAAGATGATAAACGCAAAAAAATAAAACAAAACAGCCGCCTTATCTCATGAATGGTCGACCCGCACACAACCAATTTGTCATTTTTGTGAGCATTTAATAGTTTTAAATGATACCATGTCTTAAATGTTATCTTGTCTTAATTTTCTAACTGTTTTACATACGAAGGAATCAAAAACTAATCTGGGAGTCGGTTCATTACCCGTATTTCCTATATCACAATCAATGCACTCATTTGCTATTCCATTACTATTTTTTTATTAGCATTAATGACTTTTATGGCAAATGATTGTTTAATCATTTTGTTTTGCTTCTAGTCACTGATTCTTCTAAACGAAATTTTATTTGTTTTGTTTTCAAGCGTCAAAATCGAGTGTAGTTTGTTACTTTCACTTTAAAGTTTAATGGAATATGTTTCCATGGTTCTTAACCATCATTTCCAATATAGTTGTTAGGTAAAAGTTAGAGTTAATCAATGATTAATTAGTTTATATTATATGAGCTATTGGTTAGGTTTATTAGCTTAGATATAGGTTTTGGAGCTTATGGAATGGGTCTTATTTTCTCGGCAACTTTGCACTTTTGGTTTTGATTGGTCGCATTTAGGAACTCATTGCTCGTTAATACTTGTTGATTATTTCTCGAATCACTACTTTGCGTAAGGTGAGTTTATAGCTCCTCTTTTACTTGTTTTACAATTAGTTTACAAATATCGGGGGAGAATCCATGCTTGTTACAACTTGTTTACATAATCATGTACAATCCCTTTTGCATACTCTTATACATACTTGATTGCATACTTGATTTGAAAAATCATTTATATACTCGTTTACATGAATTTTTACAAACCCATTTACATGATTGATTATAAACTTGGATACATGAAAGTTTACAAACTCATTTACATGATCGATTAAAAACTCGTTTTCATACTCATGTCAATTAAGTCAATGCTCGAGTGTGCCAGGTAGGGCACCTAGTATGAGTACATGTCAATTAAGTCAATGCTCGGGTGTGCTAGGTAGGGCACCTAGTATAACTACATGACAATTAAGTCAATTCTTGGGTATGCCAGGTAGGGCACCTAGTATGAGTGCATGTCAATTAAGTCAATGCTCGGGTGTGCCAGGTAGGGCACCTAGTATGAGTACATGTCAATTAAGTCAATGCTCGGGTGTGCCAGGTAGGGCACCTAGTATGAGTACATGACAATTAAGTCAATTCTCGGGTATGCCAGGTAGGGCACCTAGTATGAGTACATGTCAATTAAGTCAATGCTTGGGTGTGCCAGGTAGGGCACCTAGTATGAGTACATGTCAATTAAGTCAATGCCCGGGTGTGCTAGGTAGGGCACCTAGTATGAGTACATGTCCATTACGTCAATGCTCGGGTGTGCCAGGTAGGGCACCCGAAATGAGCACATGTCCATTATTTCAGTTATAAACTTAAGGGAATAATCGTAATCACACATAGTGACTATTGTATTGGATACAATGGTCATGCATACTTTACAAAAGCTTTGATTCCAACTGTACTTAACTTTTTGTGACTATTGTATGGAATACAATAGTCATACAAATCTTTGATTTTGACATTCATACATACATTTTTAATGACTATTATAATGAGTGAAATGGTCATATACTTTTTACAAATCTTTGATCCAACATTTACATTTACAAAAACCTATGAATTCACCAACTTTATGTTGACACTTTTAAGCATGTTTTTCTCAGGTGAATTAGATGCTTGGCTTACTTGATGTGCATTAGAGTCTAAACAATACAAAATTACTTTTCAAACGACATGCTTAGAGGTCGTTCTCTCGTATCTTGTGCAAAGGTGCTCATGAAGTAACGCTTCCGGATATATTTCCGCTGCGCCCAATTTGGGGGTGTTACACTTTAGCAAAAACTATCGAGTTACCAAAGCCAGAAACTATCAAGTTACTAACTTGATAAAAAGAGAGTTTCATTTTTATCTTTTTCCTAACTCAATAAAAATAGGGTTTCATTTTTGTCTTTTTTTGAAATTATCGAGTTCCTCACCTGCTCACTAATTCGATAAAAGCTGAAACGTACGCTTTCACAAAAACGTGTGTTGTGTTGTAGTGTATGTTATATATATATATATTCGTGCAGCAGTGATAAAAATAAAATCTCTTTTTCAAAAAAAGTTCTCGAAAAACTCTAAAAAAAATTCATAATATCAGGTATGTTGGTGCATAAAACTTTTGTAAAAGAGATTTTTATTATTTTGAGTTTTTTATTACGTTTTTTTAATGCGCAAAAAAAGAACATTTTGATGCACAACAAAAATTTTGTTAATGCACAAATTTTTCGACATGATATAGTTTGATGCGCAATAAAATTTGATGCAAATAGTTCAATTGAAGTTGGTTCAAATAAATGTATTTTTGATAGCACACAATAAACCGAGTTATAGAATATCAAAACGTGTTTTTAAAAAATTATAATTTTTGCGGAAAAACTATCCACTTTTAGAAAAACTTCCTTTACTTCTTTTGCTTGCTCCAAATGCTACGATTTGTGGATATTTTTTCAGATTGTTTGAGATCTTTAAAAAAAAAATAAATCTTTGTCTTCCCATTATACACGGTTTATTGGTCTATTTAGTTGTTCTTCTATCCTTTTATATATATATATATAGATTGTGTTTTATACGATTGACTATATAATTATTATATATGTGTGTGTGTGTGTATTTCGTATGTGAAGGATAAAAAGATGGATTTTTTATATTAAAAAGTTCTCAAATAAATTCTAGAAATAAATTCTACTGGATCTGTATGTTGGTGCATGAAAAAGTTGTAAGGTGTAGTTTTTCTAAAGTGGATAGTTTACCGATAAAAAAAATTATGAAAAAAAGGTTTGTGCATTTAATCGTTTTGTGTGCATCAACAAATTCGTTTTTGTACCCAACTTCTTTTGAGACTTTTGGTATCTAAAATTTTTTTGAGCATCAAACATGATAACAATGTGGAAAATTTTTTGTGCATCAAAATTTCTTTTTTTTGCGATTTAAAAAAGTTTATAAAAACTCAAAATTAGAAAAACTTCTTTTACAAAAGTTTTATGCACCAACATACCTGATTTAATGGAATTTTTTTGGAATTTTTCGCGAACTTTTTTAAAAATAGTTTTCTTTTTATCCTTCTCACGAATATTTGTCTTTTTATTTTAACCTTCCTCTATATATATATATATATAATAAAACAAGTGTATATTTATTATATATGTATTTAATACTCGATTAATGTATATAATAATATAAGTGTATATTTATTATGCATATTAATATTCCAACGATGGAATACTAACGGTCGTTAATTAGTTCATTTACGAATAATTAACTATAAGGCTTTTTAATTAATGGGTAAATAAAAGTAATTATCCATAAATAATTAAGAAAGTCAAAAAAATCAACCCAAAGGGTGTTGGGTTGAGGGACGACCGACCTAAGGCCCAAAGAGAGGGAAAAAAATATATCCCACATCGGTGGGATAGGTAAACTTGGAGGCTCTATGTCTTGTATAAATAGAGGATCCCCTAGCTCATTATTCTCATCCCTCTCCTCTCTTTATCCTTATGGTCGACGAAACAAACACCCCCTTGAGGAAAGGTGTTTGAGTTCGACTACTTGTAGTATTCTTGATCGTTAGTTCGAAGAATTAGCATTCAGGTGATATTGGTTGACGTGTAGTGTGGATACACGTAGAGGTTACTTACTTTAATAACTTGCAAGGTTTCGGGGTCGCATGGTATTTATAGATACACATGCGTATACAGAAGAAGCTTCGGTTCTTCACATAGCTTGATTGCTATTCGGTACGTTTTTCCTTTATGTTTTTGGTGTTAATTATAAGTGATATATGTGTTTAATTTCCGATGCGTAGCTCGTAGAATATTAGTGTAATATTATGGTTATTTACATGACCAGTTCCAACATATACACCCGAGAGAAAGAGAGAATCCAAACACTTATTGTGAGGTGCTAGTGTATAACTTATGTGCTTTTAATTACGAGGTCTAATTGATTGTGTCATAAATTATTTTGAAAAGTAAGTTAAATGCCCCCAATATTGCTATTGTCTAGGTAGAAAAGCCCATTTGCTTGAGGACAAGCAAATCCCAAGTGTAGGGTATTTGATGATGTGTCATTTTATACACTTTTTCGGGGTCATTTAACCCCCTAAATCATGCAAATATGCCCAAAATACGTGCTTAATCATTTATTTTTGTGTTTTTAGCATTTGAGAATCTTTTGGAGGTATACGTAACTTGGGCTCATTTGGAGAAGAAACGGACAAGATTACAACTCTACACCAAAGTCGATGAAGAAAGATTGTGACGCCGTCAGGATACTAAAGAGACGGCGTCAATACTTTTTTGACTGCGTCAGAACTTAACCGACTTAAAGAAGCCCTAGAAGATTATGCGAAGCGACGGCGTCAGGAGTATAAAGCAACGCCGTCGCGGCCTGTTTTCTATGTATACAAACTCGTTTTTTGGGTTTTAAGTGTGAAACTTATGGGAGACGAACTTTATAGTTAGGGTTCGAGTTGTAGCAGCTTTTAGGTCGTTTTTAAGGTTCTCAAAACCCTTTGTAACCTCCTATTACTCATGTTTTAATCAAGTGAAGTCCTCTATCTTTTATTCATTCAATATGTCTTTGTGTTGTTTGATTAATTATTGGTCTTCACTTCTTCTTAACATGCTAGGGTAGATCTATTAGTATTTACTTATGATTGCATGAAACTTAGTTTGTAGATCCTTTTAATATTGCTTCTTGTGATGGATGTGCGCGTTAGGCTTTAGAAAACTGGCTATAAAATATTACATTAGCATAGTCGTCTAGGGAAATGCAATTGTGTAGAAAGGATTCCATCGGCAATAGTCTTCATACTACCTTACTCATCTATGGATGATCACCTCTTAAATATTTTAATGCATGTAATGTACTCTTAAGGGCCTTGTAATAGTCTTCATACTACCTTACTTGTGCGTTGCCTTAATGGAATATAACATAGACGGCGGATTCGTGTAATTCGTTAATGACTTAGGAAATATTTACATAGATCATCACAAGTGTGACAAAGCAATAGGATTAGGAGAAGCAAACTAAGGAGTAATGCATGATTAAGTAAATACGTTTGTTTACCATACGAGTTTTCACCAAAGTAGTTTAGTTTAATATTAGTTTAATTAGCTAAAACCAAAACCACCTCTTAAAACTCAAGATTTTACCAGCTTTCATAAAATTTAAAAAACACAAAAATAATCTTCTTTCAACCCCTTAGATCTTAGTTAGTTTTAGTTCGAGCCTTCACACGCTATTCCCCTAGAGAACGATACCAACCCCCCAAGTCCTTGCTATACTATACTGCAACGATTAGGTATTCTGCCTAAGGAGTTGTAAAACTAGTGTGTTTACAACAACCATACATCAATACTCTAGGCAGTTATTTGAGAATAACGGAAACAACGTAATTTCTTATTTTCTAAAATCTCGAATAACTACCTAGAGTATTTGATGATGAATGAGGCAACCTTATTGAGGTGTTTTAAAGCCTATTAGCTTATCACCCTAGTCACGCACCCGCCACTATTGTCGCACGCCGTGGATAGTGGCAACGAAAGGAGCGGTGACATCGAAGGAGGATAAGCTAAAAGTATAAGCAAGCCCGATCCGTAAATCTTAATTCTAAGCAGAAGCAACAACAATCTCAACAGCAATATCAAACATAATGCCTTCCACATTCTCACACATACATCTCAGTGGAAAAAAAGAGGACCAACTCGCCGTGGCTGCAAGCATGTTAAGCTTGTCTAGCCACATTGCAAAAAGCTATATAAACGGCTATCCAACCACTAACATTACATAAATTTGTGGTTTGCCTAAACTACACATTTCTAAGAATGAAACGGTTTGGCTCAAACATATGAGCATTGGACTAGATAAACGGGTATCAGACCTGCCATGACTGTAAACACGTTGTTCTGCCGCCCCGCCAAGATACGGGTCAATTTTAGCCTCATGATCTAGCAACTTATTGTGCTTGCAAAATAATAAATGCACAAACATAATACTATCTTCATCTCCAATAACAAATTCAAAATGAGTCTAATATAACACATTGATACAATCATCTGTGTGTCAGTGAATAATTTAAGCATGTAATAGATTTTTAATACTAGTTGTTCTAGTATAGGCTCAAATAAGGATTGTCATTCAAAACCGAACCGCTTCAGTGTGTTCTTATTCTTGAAGCTTATCCATGAAAGGGCATCTCATTTGATGTTATAGACGCTGATAAGCTGCTCAAGAATTGGTACACATCTCGTTATCATCATTGCCTAACTTTATACATTGTAAAGGAACGGTAAAGTATCGATGCCTGCAAGAAAGGATCGATCGGCTCAGATTTGAGCTTGAGGTTGGGAAAGAGTGTAAGTCTGGCATGGCTGCACACCGAATAGGTTGCCTAGCCAAGTTGCAGATTGTCACTTCTTTTATTGTACCTGCTCGTATTCATCATCGCCTCATGAAGGTAGGTGTAAACAGTGGTTACCAAACACAAATGTAGCATCCAAATATACGATAAAGGTTTTATCACTTTTACGCATGCGGAGTTAGACTCTATTTTCTATATTTAAGCACGCATGATAGTGACAAAACCTAAATCACACTCCAACGATCATTCATGTGTTTAAGTAATCAATCAACACGACCAGAAATATAATTTCACTTTCAAAAGCGTTATTGTTGATTGATACTTTGAACATAAAGTTGGTCATTAAAGACAGAAGTTAGTAAGCTACATGCTCTCATTATATTATACAACTATATTAAACCTAAGTCCATTTGGTAAATACATGATTCTCCATCACTTACATAAACCTATTTCACTTCACGTGCTCACTTTCGTTTCAGTCACATCTTCTTCCACCAACTACCATCTCATTCATACTCATCTAAGAATGAAACGGTTTGGCTCAGACATGCGAGTGCTAGACCAGATAAATGGGTATAAGACCTGACATGGCTGCAAATACACTACCGTGCTACCCTGCCAAGATTTAGGTCAATTTTAGCCTTCACGATCCATCAACCTATTATGGCTGCAAAGTAATGAATGCACCAATGCAATAGTATCTTAATTGCCAACAACAAACTCAAGAGGGTCCAAAAATAGGAATGTGATATAAATAATCACCCATGCTAACATAACACGTTGATACAATAATATGTGTAAAAGAGTATGCGACTCATCATGGCTGCAAGCATAACTTGGTGATGCCCCCCAAATTGTGTGTCAACTTTTGTCAATATTGAATGATCTTTTAGACCAGAGAAGAGTCTAAAGCATTCATATTCATTATCGCCTCATTAAGGTATCATGCAATAAGGAAAACAATCAGCGCACATAAGCAATAATGTCTTCGTCGCCTATGGTTGTGCTACACTAAACAGTAACCAAACAATATTATACCGACTGAAATTGGAAAACAACCATACAAAGGCAATGTTATCCAAATACATAATCTGTTTTTAACTGCTATCACGATTAGCACTTAAACTGCTTATGCACATTCTTATTCTTGAACAGCCTATGTGCGTGTACGACATCTCACTTGATGTTTTAGACGCTCATAGGCATCTCAAGAGTCGGTACGCATCATAAAATAGTTGAGTGTTGTAACACCCCCAAATTGGGTCGTAGCGGAAATATGTCCGGGAGCGTTACTTCATAATACCATTGCACAAGACATGAGAGAACGACCTATAAATGTGTCGTTTAAAAAGTAATCTTGTAAAGTTTGGACTCTAACGTACATCAGTTATGCTAAGCATCTATTTCACCTGAGAAAACATGCTTAAAAGTGTCAACATAAAGTTGGTGAGTTCATAGGTTTATGTAAGTATAAATGTTGAAAACAAAGGTTTATAAAGTATGAATGATCATTTCAATCCTTATAATAGTCATAAAAATGTAAGTATAAATGTTGCAAATCAAAGATTGGGAAAGTGTGTATGACCATTTCAACCCTTATAATTGTCACCAAAAATGTAAGTATGCATGTTGGAAATCAAAGATTTGTAAAGTGTATGTGACCATTACAATAGTCACGAAGATGTGATTACGATTATACTACGTTCATGATACCGAGGCTCGAACTTGTGATGTATGCCAATCTTTTCAGGCACTGTATTCAAGTAAGTGTCGTTTAATGCTCCGACATGATATAACGTTCGTTAGTTCAATCCGTCAAACTAGTGAGAGCTACTCACCCGAACGGGGTTGTCACGCCTAAATAGATCTATTTTATAACACTCGTGCCTACCAATCGTAATTAACAGTTCATGCCCCTTAAGCTAATCCGTAATCATTTCAAAAGCAAAGTAACGTACTTGCGTCTAAAAATAAAAACAAGCAATGTATCCCACCGCGAGATATGTAAATGAGTATGTAAACGAGTTTGTAATGAGTATGTAAATGTGTTTGTAATCAATCATGTAAATGAGTTTGTAAACGTTCATGCAAAAGAGTTTGTAATCAATCATGTAAATGAGTTTGTAATGGGTATGTAAACAATTTTGTAAACGTGTATGTAAACGAGTATGTAACAAGTTATGAAATCAAGTATGTAAACATTGTATATGTAATGTATTCTCACCCCAAAAAGTTATAAAGTATATGTAAAACGAGTAAAATATGGGGCTATAAACTCAGCTCTAGTGAATGAATTGAATTTTAGAAAAATCAAATGAGTGAAACGTCACGATTAGCCGGAATGCAACCTAGTTAATTATAGGTCGTATGAGTATAATGTATTTAATATAAATACAACATTATAAGTTATAGAGTTATATCATCACCTAATAGTTTTTGTTTAATTTATAAAAGTCGAAACCATATTTAAATCGTACTTGTTAAATAAATGTTTAAGTATTTGTATCCGTAAAAAAAATATTATTGTTGTCCAACAATTGATTATTTGTTAATAATACTTGATTTAATATTTTTATTGTTTATATCATGATATTATATAAATAGTTTAATTGTTTTATAAAATAATATTTATAAAGTTAAAAATGTATATAAGTATTATATAAGTAATACTACATTGTTTCTTAATGTTTTTATAGCCCAAACGGACTCGAAAACACTCGTAAACCACTTTTAAAATTTCTAACAGCTTTGGTGTATTTTATGTAAATACAGAAAATAAAAATAGTGTATTTAAATCTTTAGAAATTCATAACTTTCTCATTTTAACTTCGTTTTGCGTGTTCTTGATATGTACGACATCGTGTCAAAATGATCTATCAAAATTAAATGGTCGTAGATTTTATAAAAATCTGTACCAAAACAGTAACATCAAACTATTTTTATAAAACTATTTTTATATATTTAATCTTGCGAAAATCGTATATCCTTCGTTTTAATTCCGTTTTTCAAGTTCTTTATATGCACGGTTTCCTATTGAGATGATCTAATATAATAAAATATTTATACATTGTTATCAGATTCGAAACAGTAACAATTTTTATAAAATAACTTTTATAAAAACACTTTTATATATTTAATTATCGTAATCTCGTAAAATTTATAACTCCTTCGATATAGCTTTGTTTTTTAAGTTCCTTATATGCACGGAATCCTCGTGAGATATACTATTTAATTATTAGGTGTAAATATTTTATAAAAATTTGTAGGTTCTCAGATTAAACAAACTGTTTGGATTTATGTTTTATAAAATTTGTTTTATAAGCTTTTGACATAATTAAATTATTACAAGTCCTCTAATTTAACTAATAACACATCTCGTGTATATTTTATATCCTTACATTTAAGTCCATTAATTTATGTCCAAATAAAATATCCACACCATTATTTATTTATAAACTTTTTATAAATAAACTTTTAACAATTAATTCATAAACTAATTTTATAAATTAACCGACACTTGTATGAAGCATGTTCTTGTATTATAACACATTTTAAACATCATTCCATTATGTTTAAATACTTATTCGATTTATGAACATGTTTGTTTTATTTTATAAACTTATAAAATAAATACTAGATGGTGATCAACAATATATCCATATGTATGTAAACAAATGAAGTAATTGCAAAAGTGTAGAGATTATAATGGACCTTATATGAATGAATGAAGATGTAAACACTAAATCAAAATCCTAGTTCCTTCAACCCGAAATCCTTTTTATAAACCCTTGATTATCAAAACCCTAGCTTCCAAATACTCTTGAAACACCTTGTATAATAACCCTAATGATACTTGTATACTTGTGTTCTTGATAAAATGAAAACTATAAAACTTTCTAGCTTATGATTTGAGTCGTGGGTTTTACAAGGGAAACAAGAGAGAAATTTGATTAATTTGCTAGTGAAATGTGTGTGTTAAGACTTACCTAGGACCTTCCTTTTATAGCCAATGTTTTAAGCTAAACCATTTGCAAAACAAGAAGGTTTAGTGGTAATGGTACAAGGGTGTAAGACCTTTCCTCCTCCTTAGGAGGGGAGACAACCAAAATAGGGGGGGGGGGGGAGGACAAGGATTAGACAATTTATAAAGAATTGGATTTTTAAGGTTTACTTTGTAGGTTAATAACTAGAATGATGTGATATTAGTGGAGGGTTTACGATTTATTTGAGTTTTACTACTTATAAAACCAGCCCTAAGGGTGTATAAGGTAGGAAATGATTTAATTTTTGGCTATTGGGTATAATAGTGGGTATTTGTTGAAGTATAGATAGGTATTGGTGCTTCCATGTATGCATAAATGTAATTTATTGCGAAACGTAAACGTTTTACGTAACCGATAAAAATAAAATATGAATAGTTATAAATTATCTTCGTAATAATTATATAATACTTGCTTGACATAAACTTTTATTTGTTTGATGTCGGTTTACGTTGATTGTTGATTTTTAGTGTACGCGATTTAATTAAACGTTGAAAATTAAAAATGAACGCGTAAAATAAATAGTTGAATATTTATTGACGTAAAATGACGTGAAAAATGCGGATTGTTACAGTCTCCCCGTGTTAAAAGAATTTCGTCTCGAAATTCAGTTTGAGTTGCCTTCCGGAATGGTGTTGGTGAAGAGGTGTGGGTTTCAATTCCTTGATGGTGGTTAACCTTGCCGGCGGATTGTCCTAGGGTGACTAACAACGCGTCTTCGACTTTTCGGCTTAAGATTTGGTATGAGATGATGTCGACTTTATAGTAAAATGGTGTAAGAGTTTACTTAGTTATTATGAGTATTAGTTTGGTTCCTCGTGATAAATACGTTTTATGAATACGCACACAAAACTTGATATAAAATAGAAGAAATTGGTTCCTGGAAAAAGTTTTAAGGTGACTAATTCTCAGCATGGCATGGTCCTTCCTGAATTATACATAGGTGATCAGGCTATGTATATTTGAGGGCTAACGATGCGATGCTCTTTTTCGTCAAATGGTGCAACATAATAGTTTATATGATGAAAGCAATGTAGTTTATTATTTTGTGAAACAAAAATGAGATAGTTCATAAAATAATGATAAAATGATTGTAGAAATGTTAGTGAAATAGTTTGTCAATGATAGTAAAATGGTTTATCATGGGATAGTGAAGTGTTTTATAAAGTTATAATGTTTCAGGGAGTGGTTGGCATGAATAAATGGGAAATTGAAGTAAATTTGACAAAATTTTCACAACATATTAATTTGATAGATAACTTGAAATCATTCGTACAATGCAACGGAAATTTAAAGGAATACAATGAGAATTCCTAAAGAAATAGAGTCTAAGCATTGATATCATCTTCCATGTTATCAAGGTCTTGATCGGTTTCTCCTCCTCTAGGCATATACACCATTCCCGTGTTCAGTACTCCAGCTGTTTCCATGGTTCTGATTCTTTGATCCGGGCAATCACCTCCTGCAATTCACTTGAAACCCACATTTTTGCGTGTGGGTTCTTCTAATTGTTAGTAGCAGCAGTACTCTTATAGTCTCGGGTCAAGTGACCAACTCTATTGCAGTTTACGCATTTTACAATGCACAGGCCATTATGGTGAAACTTGCACTTGTTGCACAACGGAAGAGTTACAACATACTCATTCCTTTCACCAGACCCAGCGGTGTAAGCTATGGCCACACTTTGCTTCTTGGGAGGTTGTTGTTGAGCTTGGTTGTTGTTATCAAATTTTCTTTTGTTTTCGGCTTGTTTCTCAGCATATGCACGAACCTTCTGGTCCATCAGATCATTAGCAATCTCGATTGCTTCTTGCATTGTTTTTGGTTTGGAAGCCATCAAGCTACCTTGAATCATGTCGGGAAGTCCCCCAACATATATCTTTACTTGATCAGACTCCTCAGGAAACATTTTCCCGCAAATCAGTGCCAATTCCTGGAAGCGTTGTGTGTAGCTCACAACGTCTGTTCCCTTAACCTTCAGGTTCCATATTTCGATCTCCAACTTCTTGATCTCGCCTCAAGGATAGTACTTGTCTGTCAGCATCTTCATCAGTGTTTTCCATGTCATTCCGTAAGCTGCATCATGACCAACCATCTTGACGTGGGTATTCCACCACGTTAGTGCACTGCCAAGTAGAGTGCAAGTGGCAAACTTGATTTTGTTTCTAATAGTGCAGTTGCTTATGTGGAATACAGATTCCATTTTCTCGAACCATTGCGTCAAACCAACGACTCCCTCAGTACCCTTGAAGTTAAAGGGTTGACATTTCAAGAAGTTGTTGTACGTGCACTCACGAGCAGCGCGCTCTGTCCTTCTGCCACTTCTAGAATCATGGCTATCATCGCCATTTCCATTGCCTCTGTTAGCTTCATACTCAGCCAACGCAGTAGCAACGCCTTGGGCTATCAGTGCCTTAATGGCAACATCGATCATATGGGTGGTGGTTCTCTTTGCTGGCATTTTCTTCAAAATCAGCAAATATAAATTTAGTTTAGTTCTAAAAGTCGTGCTCCAAAGATGAAATGTTGCGAGGTGACAGGTTAAAGTTGTGTTTTAATAGTATGGGACGGGTATTTAAACTCGAAGTTGAATGATAACGATAACTTGTGGGATCGGCGGAATGTGACAAGTTTAAATGTTATGTAAGACGGTATTATGTGAAATTATAAAAGATTGAAAGACCATCGTGTCATTCACAATGTCTTATGTTTTAGTATTTTCATAAATAACTCTTATATAAATAGATGTAAATATACATAAGGGATGAAAGCATATATGTATATATGTATGTCATGTAAGCACGTAATGTAAGCAAGTAAGCAAGTAGTGTGTATGCACATGAAAAAGTTTGATGCGATGCAATGTTTGTGAAAACGATTATAGTCTAGGTAAAATATGCAACCTATTTCTCTATAACCTTGGCTCTGAATACCAATCTGTAACACCCCCAAATTGGGTCGTAGCGGAAATATGTCCGGGAGCGTTACTTCATAATACCATTGCACAAGACATGAGAGAACGACCTATAAATGTGTCGTTTAAAAAGTAATCTTGTAAAGTTTATACTCTAACGTACATCAGTTATGCTAAGCATCTATTTCACCTGAGAAAACATGCTTAAAAGTGTCAACATAAAGTTGGTGAGTTCATAGGTTTATGTAAGTATAAATGTTGAAAACAAAGGTTTATAAAGTGTGAATGACCATTTCAATCCTTATAATAGTCATAAAAATGTAAGTATAAATGTTGCAAATCAAAGATTGGGAAAGTGTGTATGACCATTTCAACCCTTATAATTGTCACCAAAAATGTAAGTATGCATGTTGGAAATCAAAGATTTGTAAAGTGTGTGTGACCATTACAATAGTCACGAAGATGTGATTACGATTATACTAAGTTCATGATACTGAGGCTCGAACTTATGATGTATGCCAATCTTTTCAGGCACTGTAAGTGTTTAAGTAAATGTCGTTCAATGCTCCGACATGGTATACGTTCGTTAGTTTAATCCGTCGAACTAGTGAGAGCTACTCACCCGAACGGGGTTGTCACGCCCAAATAGATCTATTTTATAACACTCGCGCCTACCAATCGTAATTGACAGTTCATGCCCCTTAAGCTAATCCGTAATCATTTCAAAAGTAAAGTAATGTACTTGCGTCCAAAAATAAAAACAAGCAATGTATCCCACCGCGAGATATGTAAATGAGTATGTAAACGAGTTTGTAATCAATCATGTAAACGAGTTTGTAAACGTTCATGCAAAAGAGTTTGTAATCAATCATGTAAATGAGTTTGTAATGGGTATGTAAACAATTTTGTAAACGTGTATGTAAACGAGTATGTAACAAGTTATGAAATCAAGTAAATAACAATTTGTAAATGCACATGTATTCTCACCCCAAAAAGTTATAAAGTATATGTAAAACGAGTAAAATATGGGGCTATAAACTCAGCTCTAGTGAATGAATTGAATTTTAGAAAAATCAAATGAGTGAAACGTCACGAGTAGCTGGAATGCAACCTAGTTAATTATAGGTCGTATGAGTATAATGTATTTAATATAAATACATAATTATAAGTTATAGAGTTATATCACCACCTAATAGTTTTTGTTTAATTTATAAAAGTCGAAACCATATTTAATTCGTACTTGTTAAATAAATGTTTAAGTGTTTGTATCCGTAAAGAAAAATATTATTTTTGTCCAACAATTGATTATTTGTTAATAATACTTGATTTAATATTTTTATTGTTTATATCATGATATTATATAAATAGTTTAATTGTTTTATAAATTAATATTTATAAAGTAAAAAATGTATATAAATATTATATAAGTACTACTACATTATTTCTTAATGTTTTTATAGCTCAAACGGACCTGAAAACACTAGTACACCACTTTTAAGATTTCTAACAGCTTTGCTGTATTTTATGTAAATGCAAAAAATAAAAGTGTATTTAAATCTTTAGAAATTCATAACTTTCTCATTTTAACTCCGTTTTGCGTGTTCTTTATATGTACGACATCGTGTCGAGATGATATATCAAAACAAAATGGTCACATTTTTTTAAAAAATCTGTACCAAAACAGTAACATCAAACTGTTTTTATAAAACTATTTTTATATATTTAATCTTGCGAAAATCGTATCTCCTTCGTTTTAATTCCGTTTTTCAAGTTCTTATATGCACGGTTTTCTATTGAGATGATCTAACATATTAAAATATTTATAACTTTTTATCAGATTCGAAACAGTAACAGTTTTTATAAAATAACTTTTATAAAAACACTTTTATATATTTAATTATCGTAATCTCGTAAAATTCATAACTCATTCGTTATAGCTCCGTTTTTCGAGTTCATTATATGCACGGAATCCTCATGAGATGTACTATTTAATTATCAGGTGTAAGTATTTTATGAAAATTCATAGGTTCACAGATTAAACAAAATGTTTGGATTTATGTTTTATAAAATTTGTTTTATAAGCTTTTGACATAATTAAATTATTACAAGTCCTCTAATTTAACTAATAACACATCTTGTGTATACTTTATGTCCTCACATTTAAGTCCATTAATTTATGTCAAAATAAAATGTCCTCATAATTATTTATGTATAAACTTTATAAATAAACTTTTAACAATTAATTTATCAATTAGTTTTATAAATTAATTAACACTTGTATAATATCAAATAAAACATGTTCTTGCATTTTAACATATTTTAAACCTCATTTTATTATGTGTAAGTATTTATTCGAATGTGTACATGCTTGATTTTATTTTATAAACTTTATAAAATAATTAGTGGTGATGTAAAAATATAATAAATATGAATGTATATACTTGAAATAATTAAATGAAAGTGTGGAGATTATAATGGACTTTATGAATGAATGGAGAAGTAAACACTAAATCAAAATCCTAGTTTCTTCAACTCAAAATCCTTTTTATAAACCCTTGATTAAACAAACCCTAGCTTCCGAATACTCTTGAAACACCTTATGTAATAACCCTAATGATACTTGTATACTTGTGTTCTTGGTAATATGAAAACTATAAAACCCTTTGTATAATGATTTTGAGTCATAAGCCTATCTAGAGAAACAAGAGAGATGTGTTTGATTATTTGCTAGTTGTGAGAGTGTAAGTATGTCTTGCATTAACCTTCTATATATATTGGAAGTTTTACTTAAACCAACTAGCAAAAACAAGTAGGTTTTAGTTGATAATGGTAACAGCGGGTGTAAGACCTTTCCTCCTCCTTAGGAGGGGAGACAACCAAAATAGGGGGGGGGGGGGAGGACAAGGATTAGACAATTTATAAAGAATTGGATTTTTAAGGTTTACTTTGTAGGTTAATAACTAGAATGATGTGATATTAGTGGAGGGTTTACGATTTATTTGAGTTTTACTACTTATAAAACCAGCCCTAAGGGTGTATAAGGTAGGAAATGATTTAATTTTTGGCTATTGGGTATAATAGTGGGTATTTGTTGAAGTATAGATAGGTATTGGTGCTTCCGTGTATGCATAAATGTAATTTATTGCGAAACGTAAACGTTTTACGTAACCGATAAAAATAAAATATGAAAAGTTATAAATTATCTTCGTAATAATTATATAATACTTGCTTGACGTAAACTTTTATTTGTTTGGTATCCGTTTACGTTGATTGTTGATTTTTAGTTTACGCGATTTAATTAAACGTTGAAAATTAAAAGTGAATGCGTAAAAGCATAAAATAAATAGTTGAATATTTATTGACGTAAAATGACGTGAAAAATATGGATTGTTACAAGTGTCACATTTAATTTTTCGAATCAGTAATAAAGACTTGATTTGATTTTTGTATATTGTAAAATCTATTGGCTCATATAACAACTCAAGGTTATGAGGAAGCGTAAGTCTATTATGGCTGCATGCCTAATAGGTTACCTAGCGAAGTCATAGACTTTCACGCGTTCTATCGAGATTGCTCATATTCATCATGGCCTCATCAAGGTAGCATGTAATTGGTAGGATATCAGATCTAAACAATGGTTAGCAAGCACAAAGTAGCATCCGGTTATACAATAAGGGCTTTATCACTCTCACATATGCCTAATTAAGAGCCATTTTCTATACTTAAGCACGCGTGACAGTAGCAAACCCCCTATCACACTCTAACAATCATTTATGCATTTAAGTAATCCGACACTACAATCCTAAAATTAATTTAACCTTTGAAATCGTTGTTGTTGCCTGATCAGTTGATCATGGAGCTGACCATTAGAGTCGGAAAATGATATTAAAAAATAACATATCGCCGCAAACAACATCTTTGTTCACAACTTTAGTCAAAGCTACATATTAATGTCATTCGGTTGTTTCCTCACTTAAACATGATAAGCTCCAAAACCTGTGAAAGCTACCATGGCTGCAAAATAATGCAGTTACGTAGCAATCACGGGTCATGTTTACCTCGTATAGGTGGCGTAAGCAAGATGCAATGCAACATCGGCAAAGCAACATGCCCTCCCGAGACATGGGCCAATTTGACCAATCATAGCAAACGTACGCAAATGCAAAGCAACATCAACAAATCATTAACAAAAGGTATCCGACCCACCATGGCTACAGACACAATCGCGTGTTGTCACGCTAAGATATGGGTGAATTTCACCATAAGCGATCCAACAACCAATTATAGTTGCAACCCAAACTCATCACAAACAACGTCAACATAAGATATTTACATCAACCAGCCCAAAAAGCGACGTGGCGGCTGCAAACACGATGTCGTGATTCCCTGCCAAGC
The DNA here is from genome assembly GCA_026074375.1 of Tanacetum coccineum. NCBI lineage: Eukaryota > Viridiplantae > Streptophyta > Magnoliopsida > Asterales > Asteraceae > Tanacetum > Tanacetum coccineum. The sequence goes on along the minus strand of BQNB010000004.1, from coordinate 31,706 downwards.
CATGCGTCTCTCTCAAACGCCGCACAAAGGGTAATCAAATGCAATGCAACATCAACAAGGCCTTAACAAAAGTCATTGAACCCGCCATGGCTGCAAACACAATCTAGTGATTCCCTGCCAAGATACGGGTTAATTTCAACCATCACAATTCAACAACCTATCGTCACTTGCCCTCTCCCACTTCACGCACAACTTCTAGGTTATTTATGCATGGGTGTCAACTGTATTCTCCACCTAAATAAGCAACACAAACTAAAACACGTAAACACAAATAGCAATAACAACATAAAGCAGAGCCCAAAAACCCCCTAATCAAATAAAATAGACAAAAGGAAATCAATTTCAAAATACCTTAACATCATCAAGAAAACCAATTCCTAAAAAAGCGTAACCTAAAGTAAACCAAAAAAACATCTAAGAATGAAAGGGTTTGGCTCAGACATGCGACTGCTGGACCAGATAAAGGTGTATCAAACCCAACATGGCTGCAAACACGCTGTCGTTCTGCCCTGCCAAGATCCGGGTCAATCTCAGCCTTCATGATCCAGCAACCTATTGTGGTTGCAAAGTAAAAAATGTACAAACGCAATAGTATCTTCATCGCCAATAACAAACTCAAAATGGTTCCACAAACAAGTGTGTGATATAAATAATCACCCACGCTAATCTAACACATTGATATAATAATATGTATAAAAGAGTATGCAACTCGTCATGGCTGCAAGAACAACTTGGTATTGCCCCGCCAAATTGAGTGTTAACTTTTACCGAACAACAAACGTATAACGGGTCATGACCAAAACCTCCTAATCAACAAACAATAACAACATAAATGAGAGCCCAAAACAACAAACAATAACAACATAAATGAGAGCCCAAAACCCCCTAATCAAATAAAATAGACCAAAGACGATCAGAGTTGCATGTGACACACCTCATGTAAAAAAACCCCAAAATCAAACCCTTTTAAAGTTTCATGCGGTTCCTAAGCAGGCATTCAATTAAAAACAACATAACATCATCTCTCAAAAACCCCAAATCAAACCCAATTAAAGTTGCATGCCGTTAATAAGCAGGCATTCAATTAAAACAACATAACATCAATAGTGATGGAGAATCGTGTATTTACCAAATGGATTGAGGTTTAACATGGTAGTATAATTATGTGTCGACACATCAATTAATAAAGAATAGGTGATTTCTGCCAAGATGCAAAACACCAAAACCACAATAAAGCGTACACCATATATAACCCCATCAAGAGTAGAATACAACTAGCACACATGCATAAATAACCTAGAAGTTGTGAGTGAAGTGGGAGAAGGCGAGTGAAGAGGGGGATAGAGAGAGAGAGAGAGAGAGAGAGAGAGAGAGAGAGAGAGAGAGATAAGAATGGGATGGTAGTCGGTGAAAGAAGATGTGACTGAAATGGAAGTGAGCGCGTGAAGTGGGAGAGGCTCATGTGAGTGATGAGAGTGATGGGGAATCATGTATTTACCAAATGGACTGGGCTTTAGAATAGTAGTACTAGACGAGTACCAGTGCATAGCAACGAGATTTTATAGCGGCATATAGTTGTAGTGATAAAACAAAGTTTATGGGTTATAAACGAAAAATAATAAAAGTTTGAAGATTTGAGGATTAAACATAATGTTTTGAAACTCGGTTCGACCCGACCGGTTCAACTAGTTGAGCCATTTCTGGTCGAAAAACAGGCCAAATTAAACCGGTTTTTAAATTTTCGAAACCCGTTTGACCTGGTGGAAGACCTGGTTGACCCGGTGGTCGAACTGGTAACCCGGTGACTCGACCGGGTCGATTAGAAACCCGATTTTCAAAACATTAATTAAACATTGATTATAGTTTCATAAATAGTTTATTTAATTTTCCACTTTGTATGTTTGATGATTTTTCTATTATAATATATAATATAATATAGAGTATAGATAAAGATAATAGATAATATGCATTTTGGAAATAACAAGTATTACTAGTAGACAGGGGCGGATGTATTCACATGATATAGGGGAGGTGCCCTTCATGGCTAGTCTAAAAAGATGAAGTTTTAGTGTATTTTTTTTTATTTTAAGTTTTTTTAAAATCCTTCATCGAAAACTCAAATTGCCCTTCATCCACATACTAAAACCCAACATTCAGTATTCTAAAACCTAATAAATCTTTATCTCTAAGTAACAATACTTGATTTATCATTTAGATAGTAGTTTTGTATTCTACATTTTGTTGCTATTGTTAAAAAGAAATTTTTTTCCCCACAACATATTATCCTGTTTCACCAATGCCAGTAGATAAGTATTAACAATATTTGAAATGCATAAGAAATGATTCCTTCTTTTTTAAGGGTGCGTTTGGTTTATAAGTGGTATTAGGATTTAAGAAAGGTTTGAAAGATGTGGGAAATGTTTGAGAAAATAGTAAGAGAGGGAAAATATATTATTATATATAAATATATTTAATTTATATAGGATTAAAAATATTGTAAAAATAATTTTTTCTTTTAAAAAATTATAAAGTAAAAGAGAAATTAAAAATGCGCGGCTGAAAAAATTTAGAAATGGTGCTTGTCAGAGGTTTTAAGCAACACCCATCAAGTTAGAGTCGTATGGGTTTTGTGAGCTCATATATTTATCATATTCATATAAAACACTACCAAACTATAGTTTTTGTATCTCAATCTAGTCCAACAGTGCAACACCCGCAAACCAAACAGGCCCTAAAATCACGAATATTTAGAGAAATAATACGCATTCTGTTAGAAACGATATAGCGGATAAGCATAAATTAAAGCTTATTATCGCTTAATCCGGGCTAATCTTATATTTATGAGTTAATTGCATAAATGGTCCCTGTGGTCTGTCGGGTTTAACGAAAAAGGTCCCTAAACTTTTTTTTCCCGGATCCTGTCCCCAACGTTTTCACCCGTATCGGGTTTAGTCCCTTGACCAACATTTTCGTCACTTGACCGTTAACTTTATGGGTATTTTTGTCTTTTCAAATATATTTACATTAAAACCTATATAACTTTAAAAATATGGTCCCTGTGGTTTATGTGATATCACATATTTAGTCCTTCATTTTATTTATATTTTTTTCAACTTTCTAATTTTGGTGTTTGTCTGTTAATTTTTTTTTTTAAATTTATGTGAAAGATTATTTAAATTTTCGGTAAAATTTTTTTTTGAATGTATTTAATTTTTTTTCTCGAAATGTTTTAATAAAAAATTCGATTTTTTTTTTCAGAATTTATTTTGTCGAAAATGTTTTAAAATAAAAAAAATTTCGAAAAAAATTTACGAAAATTTTAATAAAATTCTATTAAATTTTGCACGGCTATATTGGCCGAAATATTTTCGTTAAAAATTACTGAGAATTTTTCATTAAATTTTTACAGTAATTTTTTAAAAAACTTTTCGTTATTTATATATTTTTATTTATATATTTTAATTTTTTATTATTTATATTTATATTTTTTATTATTTACATTATTATTTTTTATTATTATTATTATTATACTTTTATTTTTTAATTTTTTTATTATTTTTTTAAGTTTAATTTTTTTTATTTTTATCTGTTTTCGTACGTACACAAAACTTTAGAAAAAACTTAAAAACGTAAAAAAAAAACCAAAAAAAATGGGAAACGTACGAAAACGTAAAAATACATATGAAAACGGCTAAAAGACGGATGAAAGCGTACGAAAAGTATAAAACGGATATGAAAAATGTTAAAGCCAGTTAAAAACGTATTAGAATGTACAGAAAACATTAAACACGTTCAGAGAAAATATAAAAACGGACGTATTGAAAACACGATAAAAAAGAACAAAAACGGACAAAATGTACAAAAATTGGAACGTAAAAAACACGTTACAAAAAACGGACGAAAACATATAAAAATGTTCCAAAACGCATAAAAATTAATTGAAACGGATGAAAACCTAAAATAACGGTATAAAACATAAATGTGTAGTATAAAAAAGTTTTAGAATTTTAAGAAATAAAATAATTAAAAAATTAAAAGCAAATAAAAGAAATATAATTAATTAACTGTTACAGACATTTCTGGAAACACAAGAAACCACATGGATCATTTCATGAAAACAAGCTACTGAGGGTATTATATGTCATTTTTACTAAATCTAAACCAACAATTAACGGTCAAACAAACGGAAAAATTGGTCAAGGGACTAAACCCGATACGGGTGAAAACCTTGGGGACAGGATCCGGGAAAAAAAAAGGTTTAGGGACCTTTTTCGTTAAACCCGATAGATCACAGGGACCATTTATGCAATTAACTCTATATTTATTTGATCTTTATACATCTACAAAAGGTCATTTCATTTTTATAACTTTTCTTCCCAATATTCCCTCCCTCCCCTCCACCAAATCACACCTCTTCCATTATTTCCACCTCTTGGTTTATTCCAAATCATAGGTACACAACTCTTTTTCAACTCTTTTATTCTCATATAATAAACGCCATTAAATTGATCATTTTAAATTTTAAATAACCTAGATCTATAAATAAATTCACTTCATTTTATATCTTCAATTTATTTCAGGGTTTGATCATGGTGTTCTACAGAAGTGTTTCGCTGCTTTCTAAGCTTAGAAATCGCGCTGTAAGTTTTTTCTAATTTTATTTTATTTTTATACAGATTTTGTTACTACTGAATAGTCACTATTTGTTGTAACGTAACGCTTATAATTTGTATTTACGCAGTTTATAATATAAAGTATAAACATAGGGTTTATGATTTTTTTTTTATCTAGGTTTAGTCGAATAAAGAAATGAAAATTATTGTTTGTTATATGTATTTGTTTCGATATTGTTAGGACTCATATAGTTTGTGTTTATTGACAGGTTCAACAGCCGAGTTTGAGTAATTCAGTTAGGTGGCTTCAGATTCAGACGTCTTCTGACCTTGTGAGTTTTCATTATTTATAAATTGCCTTCTGTTATAAATCCGTATGAATTTGTATGTTGGTTTTCATTTTTTTATCGTTGTAAAGTTTGAAATTGATATTTGATTTAAATTGGTGCTATTGCTAAACGGTTTAGAAACTAAAAGTCACATTTTTGAACTTACAATAAATGGCTTTAAGATGAAACACTTGCACATTTTAGCGTTTGTGTAATGTCGTCTGTGATAGATCAGTTGGCTAGTTTAAATTTCTGTTAATCAATAAGTTATATGTCATGCAATTCATAATGTTTGGTGGCATTTAGAAGTTAGAACATCTTATATGTTGAAAATCTGTATTTTGCTTGAAATTCTGCCTTTCTTGTATAGAGAAAGGCGAAAAAGTTGTAGGATGATTTGATTCCTAGGGTTGTTATATTTATTCGGCATACTATGTGACATCTGGCAAAGAGTGTTAAGGAAGTTTAATGTATATGTAGTTTTGGACCCTGTCATGTCATGTAAAGTGTCCGATACAACGGCTGCGGCCCAAATTATTGTTCATTTTGTTATTTTAGTTTGTCTCAAATGAATTTCAAAGAGTCGATGGATATGAAATATGATTACCATGTTTCTGATTCTTAGACCCGTGTGTTGTAAGAAAAGGTAAAAAGTGACAATAAAAACCGTATTATTTACACATTCCTAAGCTGTGTGGATGTTCATTCTCAACTTTTTTTGAGGTGGAGGGACTTTGTATGTAATGTTTAAGGAATCAAGGCGACTCACTATGTTTACTTGCTTTCTAAACTGACATGCTATCAAATGACGGCCAACAAATTCATATTGCTTTGAACTCCCTTACATTAATTTTAAAGAGAATATCATCTGATTCTCTTTCTTAATAAATCGGATTCTACTTTTATGCCACCTTTCACTAAACTTTTCCATGTTATGGCTTTAGATTAGGGTCTTCTTATAATAGGGGATAATTTTTCATTTGAAACTTAATGCTCTGTACGAAGGAAATGAAAGTGGATCGCCTTCAGATTCTGTCATATATCGTCTTGGACTTTTTAAAATTGTTATGATGTACGTCTTTACAGCTGTAACGAGAAGTGTAAACAGTCTTTGTCTAATGTTGTTTACTCTTTACTGTAATTTTGTTATATTATGCTTTGACGTCTTGATATGTGATTATTTGATTAATAGTCTTAATAATCTCTTTGTCTTTCTTTCATGCAGGACATCCGTTCGCACCTTAAGGAATTGATTCCAGAACAGCAGGTACATTTCTTAACATTATTTGCATTTAGTAAAATTATACTACTCCTATTGGGTATCTCTGGATGCTCTAATGTTTTTTGTTACTTTCTACTTTGTACTTGTATGGTCATAGAAATTGAATTCAATCCTGATGTGGCCTTGTTGCAACGTAATTAATGTTCATTTCTTGTGCAGGACCGCCTGAAAAAGATTAAGTCAGAATATGGCAAAGTTCAATTGGGTAACATTACTGTTGATATGGTAAGTCAATGCTTTTCAATATCTGTTTGTGTCTATATACATTTAGTTTAACTTTTTTTTTTCTAAGTTGGAATTATTTAAACTTTGAAGATCTGTTAAATGAGCCATTTTCATACCTGAATATCTGCTATCTTGTTTTACGAATTTAAAAGGTACTTGGTGGGATGAGAGGAATGACAGGTCTGCTGTGGGAGACTTCCTTACTTGACCCAGATGAGGTATATATTTTACCCACCTATCGATGAACCTTTGTCTATTTATAAATATTAGCAGCTGCAACAAGCTGATAATATTCATGTTAAAACTGATTCTTTTGCTGTTATGATTCAGGGAATTCGCTTCCGAGGTCTCTCCATACCCGAATGTCAAAAGGTATTGCCAGCAGCAAAGCCTGGTGGAGAGCCATTACCTGAGGGTCTTCTCTGGCTTCTTTTGACCGGCAAGGTGAAATATCTCTTTGTTTGACTTCTTTATATGTTTTTGTTTTTTTTGGTGAGAAAGAGTCATTGTTGCCTTATTATTCGATTTGATGTAAATTGACAATTGTTATAGTTGTGTTGACCTAGTTTTTGTTTTCTTATTTTTTTTCCAATAAGGTTCCCACTAAAGAACAAGTGGATGCTCTGTCCGCAGAATTGCGCAGTCGTGCCAATATCCCAGGTCCCATAGTTTATTCCTTAATAAGTTAATCATGTATTAATCATATAAGGGAAGCATTTCATTTATCTTTGAACTCTGTTCATTGTTGCAGATCACGTCTATAAAACAATCGATGCGTTACCTATAACAGCTCATCCAATGACTCAGTTTACAACTGGTGTTATGGCTCTACAGGTTAACTTGTAACTGTTATTGGTGCTCTGCATATAAACCTGAACCATATTTTATTTCATATTTTTTGGTGAATTTATCTACTTCAGAATAACTTTGACTTGGTGATGTACATACCTTTACGATAAGTATTTTATAAAGATTGCACTGCCATTGCCCGTTGTGTACTTATTTACATATCTGCACATATGTATGCCTACATATGTGGATATCCATACAGGCATATGTACGCTTAGATATATGAAATCTTGTATGTATAATATCATGATACGTTAAGGAAGTTACTCAAATCTTCACTTGATTCCTTCTTGTAGAGTTCAACTATTTTTTATTTCAGGTGCAAAGCGAATTCTCAAAAGCATATGAGAAGGGAATCCATAAATCCAAGTGAGTTTATTCTTATTTTTTGTTCTTTTAAACCAACATTAGCTATTTTATTCAAACATTACAAATATACAGTATAGTTATTAATCAGTAAATTCATTATTCTTTAAGATACTGGGAGCCGACATTCGAAGACTCTCTTTCGTTGATTGCTCAACTACCCGCTGTTGCTGCATACGTTTACCGTAGAATATATAAAAATGGTGAAATTATATCAGCGGACAACTCATTGGATTATGGTGCTAATTTTTCTCACATGCTTGGATTTGATAGTCCCGGCATGTTAGAGCTTATGAGGCTTTATGTCACTATCCATAGGTGGGATAAATATCTACAGCACAGATTGTGATTTATGATTACAACTTTTTTTAATCCATGTTCAAGAAATCTGCAACTTTAATCTGTATATTATTTGTTGCAGTGACCATGAAGGTGGAAATGTCAGTGCTCATACGGGTCATCTTGTAAGTACTTAACCATTCTCCAGATGGCAACCCTATAGGTGATGAGTGTGTTCTCTGATCCATACCTTTCATTTGCTGATCATTCCAGGTGGCAAGCGCTCTCTCTGATCCATACCTTTCATTTGCTGCTGCATTGAATGGTTTAGCTGGACCCCTACATGGATTGGCTAATCAGGTAACTCTAAGATGTATTTTGTTCTTGTGAAATTATGGATTTTTTTATTATATTTTGAAAATTTTAAATTATTTGGTTGGTTTTTAATTTGTCATTTGTTCCTGACAAGATGCAATTTTTGGTGCAGGAAGTTTTGCTTTGGATAAAGTCTGTGGTAGATGAAGTTGGAGAGGACGTAAGCAAGGATCAACTAAAAGAATATGTCTGGAAAAACCTGAATAGTGGGAAGGTAACGCGAAAGTGTTCCTTTGAAATACTGACGCATCTTTTTTTTTATCTACGTCTATTTATCATCTTGAAAGCATCAAATATTTATTATGCTTTTTGTATGTAAACTTGAAAACATCGCATTTTAACCGTAATTTTGAAATAGTTGATATTCTGTTTGGCTTTACTTGCATTAAAAACACATTTTTACCCACTACGAATTCTTTAATGTCATGCAAGATCAGAAAAACCAATTTGGAGCAATCCTGAACAGGTTCTTTGCATTACATCATTATGTCGGTTCCATTCTGACCCTTTATTTCGTAACATAGGTTGTTCCGGGATTCGGGCATGGTGTTTTACGGAAAACGGACCCCAGATACATGTGTCAAAGAGAGTTTGCTTTAAAGCATTTGCCTGAAGATCCCCTGTTTCAGCTGGTTAGCACCTTAATAGCATCTGATGCAGTTGCGTGTTTCTAGAATACTGATTTACCTGACTCTTTGATTTTGCTTTCTCACTAAATTTCTCCAGGTTTCAAAGCTTTATGATGTGGTGCCGCCAATCCTAACAGAACTTGGCAAGGTAACTACTATGTGTTGATTCTTATTTCTCTTTCTTCTTATGTTTTCTGTCAGTAAGATACATAGCTTCCCTTTTGTAAGATGTATGAACTTAAGTGGTTAAATTGGGACATGAAGACGTGCGGTATAACAATTTAACCTAAAGAATTTGGCTTCTCAACCATAATTTTTATGCTAAAGTAATGTGATTATAGTAGCACCAAAACAGCGTAGGCGATCTGAATATATGATACTTGGAATGTAAGTACGTGATTGGCAAATCTTTTGTTTGAGTAGGTGAAATATAATGATGATGTTATCTGTTTTCCCCAAAAGTACATGTTTCTTATGCCACTCTTGCTAATGCAATTACAACAGAAGAATCCACAATACCTGAGCAACAGACTGAGTTTGTCCACAATACCTGAGCAACAGACTGAGTTTGAGTGTATATTCTTTGTGCTCAATATTGGGTGTGGTCTAGCCTATATACACCCTCTGCGTACTCTTCTACTATTCGTGGGAAAGACGTTATCAGGCTTCATCAAATGCATTAACTTAATCTGGAGTTGTGTTTTTGCAGGTGAAAAACCCTTGGCCAAATGTTGATGCTCACAGTGGGGTGTTGCTTAACTATTACGGTTTAACTGAAGCAAGGTAATTAAAACATCTGTCGTTTCATGAGGTTCAGTTTTCTGTTTCTCAATTTTGCTAGTGTAGAACGGGTGGGTTGGGGTTTGACGCGAAAAAGGTAGAAAATGTCATGTTTATTGGGTTGACCCAAAACACCTACTTTACAGCTGATGAGACCCACAAAACAATCGGCCCTAAACTAATAAAATGTTTCCCATTATTTTTTGCCAGATATTACACTGTTCTCTTCGGTGTATCGAGGTCCATTGGAATTTGCTCTCAGGTATGTCTCACACTAATAATACTTTCAGTTCCGATTCATTGCAGAAGTTAACTTTGTCCTAATCATTGAAAGAAATGGCCCATACCTGATGAGAAATGCAGACTGTTAATTAAAGATTAATTTTACTTTTTGAACATCAGACTTGATTTTCATAGCAATGAACAAATCATCTTTCTTGCTGGAAACGCAAAAATGACCATTGTAAAGAAAATCACCAAATAATATAGTATTTTATACGGGTCTTGTGGCCTAAAGTCGAGATGAACAATTCTTTTCTAATGACAACGTTAGATTCCAAGATATCAATGTTGCAATTTTCATAAGGAATGAAGTAATATTATCTGTTCATAGCCTTCCTCATATTCTTATCGTCTTCTTGATTCATGGTTTTACAGCTCATATGGGACCGAGCCCTCGGGTTGGCACTAGAGAGGCCAAAAAGTGTTACAATGGAATGGCTTGAAAACAAATGCAAGACATCTGCCTGATTTTGCGTACCAATAGTAACACATTTTTATCTTTTTGCAAATAATAATAGTTGCTCAACCTTTCATGGTGGCATTTCATTGGCGGCAAATTGTGGTGAACGATGTTTGAGGTGGTTAAGCTAGTCACTTGGATCAAGTAGATGGATAGTTTCTACTTCATGAGTTTTTATTAATTGTACAGAAAGTTTGTATTTTGATGGTGCCGTTTTGGTTGCTTGACTTGATAGTGTTTTCTTTGTCATTCATATCTATATTGTGCCTGCAAAGTTCAACTAATTATGTTGACGTATAGTGTTTTCTTTGGCTTATATATCATGAGCTCATAAGTTCTTGCTCTTGCTAAGTGTTTGGCTTAGCTTATCATAATTAATAATTAATAAAGTAATATGACACCAGATTACATGAATATTACTAAGCGAGTATGTATAATCAAATGAGGGTATAAGAGTTTTTCCATATCTATACTACATATAAAAGAGATTGATATCTCTCTCTTATTAATTATCTATATCTATACTACTATATAAAACATTTATAATGTGGAACCCATTAAAAATTAAGATAAGGAGGTGCAATCTTGACCATCCATCTCATTTTAAGGAACCACATCATAAAGTGACGTGTGTCACATTTTTGATTAAAAAATCACCTTTATTTTCAAATTGAAATATTTTTTTATCAATTTATTTTTATTATGATCTAATTTCATCATATTTTCTAAAATTTTGTGCTCTTTAATTTAACATCCATTTTAATATATTTCTATTATTTTTTATTTTTTACATTTTTAGTGGGTTTATTTTATGGTGTTGCGGGAAAGCTACAGGAAACCAGAACGAACACATAAAACGAACACATACATTGAAAGTGTTGTGAAATGAAATTACTAAGCGGGTAAGAAATTGCGTAATGAGTTGAATTAGTAAAATTTTTATTGCCACCGCTATGCGCGGGTAACCAACTAGTTTAAGTAATGCACATTTATATGCATATTGTACAAGCTATCTATACTAGATATTTAAGTAATACATATTTATATGCACATTGTACAAGCTAATATAGCACATCGGTTACAAAACTTGAATTGAATGTTGTCATTATGATCATTTTTTCTATTAATTTAATAGAACATGTTCATATATAATTTAACTTTATACATTGAAGTTCAAAAATTAATATGAAATAGTTTGCAATAAAGTTATTTTCTAAAATTTTCGTTATGTTATCACAAAAAAATATGTAATCGAAAAATATCGCTTGCCAAAAATATGTTACAGGGTACCCGCCGCCGCATTGCGCGGGTGGGTACCCGCCATATTTTTTAAAATTTTGTGCTCTTTAATTCAACATACATTTTGTTATATTTTATAATTTTTTTGTTTTTTACATTTTTAGTAGGTTTATTTTATGTTGATTTATATTTTTTACAACTTTAACCTTAATTAAATATAAACTTGATACGTTAAAACTATATACTTTCGGAGAGTGTGTTGTCTCTTTACATGCGAGAATGATGATGTTAATATGGTGTTGCGAGAAAGCTACGGGAAACCCAAACGAACACATACAACGAACACATACATTTAAAGTGTTGTAAGCGGGTAGAAAATTGCGTAAATAGTCGAGTTAGTAAATTTTCTATTACCGCCGCTATGCGCGGGTAACCAACTAGTATTTCATAGAGAGTTGATCTATACTACTATATAAAGCATTTATAATGTGGGACCCATTAAAATCTTGACCATCCATCTCATTTTTGGGAATCACATCAAAAAGTGACATGTGTCACATTTTGATTAAAAAATCACATTTATTTTCAAATTGAAATATCTTTTTATCAATTTAATTTTATTATGATTTAATTTCACCATATTTTTTAAAATTTTGTGCTCTTTAATTCAACATACATTTTGTTATATTTTATAATTTTTTTGTTTTTTACATTTTTAGTGGGTTTATTTTATGTTGATTTATATTTTTTACAACTTTAACCTTAATTAAATATAAACTTGTAGTTTAAAACTATATATTTTCGGTGAGTGTATGTGGTTGTCTCTTTAACATGCGAGAAAGATGTGATGTTTAATATGGGTGTGCGAGAAAGCTACGGGAAACCCAATTACGAAAAAACATACAACGAACACCATACATTTAATGTGTTTAAGCGAGGGTAGAAAATTGCGTAAATAGTCGAGTTAGTAAATTTTCTATTACCGGCGCTATGCGCGGGTAACCAACTAGTATTTCATAGAGAGTTGATCTATACTACTATATAAAGCATTTATAATGTGTGACCCATTAAAAATTAAGATAAGGAGGTGCAATCTTGACCATCCATCTCATTTTTGGGAATCACATCAAAAAGTGACATGTGTCACATTTTGATTAAAAAATCACATTTATTTTCAAATTGAAATATCTTTTTATCAATTTAATTTTATTATGATCTAATTTCACCATATTTTTTAAAATTTTGTGCTCTTTAATTTAACATACATTTTGTTATATTTTATAATTTTTTTGTTTTTTACATTTTTAGTGGGTTTATTTTATGTTGATTTATATTTTTTACAACTTTAACCTTAATTAAATATAAACTTGATACGTTAAAACTATATACTTTCGGAGAGTGTGTTGTCTCTTTACATGCGAGAATGATGATGTTAATATGGTGTTGCGAGAAAGCTACGGGAAACCCAAACGAACACATACAACGAACACATACATTTAAAGTGTTGTAAGCGGGTAGAAAATTGCGTAAATAGTCGAGTTAGTAAATTTTCTATTACCGCCGCTATGCGCGGGTAACCAACTAGTATTTCATAGAGAGTTGACTAGTCTAAATTGAGTTGCTTGTAGTCTTTGCTAAGAGCAAGAAGTCATAGGGGGCAAATGTCAACATTCTGTATACTTGGGTCTGTATTTGAAGTTTAAGCAGTTAAAATTTCATTTTGATATGGAATTTTTGCCAAGTCTTCATCAATTTGTATCATATGCTTATGACATAAACCTTATATAGATTATCCATAGTTTCGATCGGGACGATTGTGAATGATGTTACTTTTGGGGCAGAATAAGCAGGAGTTGCAAATGGGCAATGTTGATTCCTTCCCTTCTTATCGGTTTTTTTCTTGTTCTGTTACTTCTATTTGGATTGCCATCAAGTTCAATAAACTTATTTAGCTATCAACCATAAACATGAAAAAAATCAGATACTTATCCCACTAACTTAACCATCCAGTTCGATCTCAAACAAAAGAATGAGAACTCAGAATGAGAACTCGGGAATAGGCTTTCATTAACCTGTTCCAATCATCACATTTTCCTACTTCCCAAATGTGTCCATGATGTATACATTAGCAGAATACAAGTTTTATAGTTTCTATCAAGGTAACGCAACATAACACCACATGTTTGACTCATGAGAATGCCAAGACACACCACGATTTCAGATACGAGTAAAATTTGTGTGTAAAATCGAAAACAACTATAAAAAAGAATTCTACATATGTAAAGTTATAAACAAAAGAGGTTCCACTACAAAATTGACCTCAAGAACACTCAACCCGAGACATGCAAGAAAGATTGCAATTGTTCCGGTAGCCAATTGGAACCAATACGTTTTAATAACGCTAGATTCGATTGAGGATTTAAGAAAACCCAAAAAAAAATTGCAAGATGAAGCGGCTAATTACGAAGCTCAGTTGTCAAATCAACAATCTTTGGTCAAAAAAGCGAAAGAGGATTACAAGAAGAAGTTATCAGAAGTGTTTGCTCTTAAACGTGTGGAAGAATTGTAAAATGTCGAGTGTCATGTAAAGGTGGGAGAATGGGAAACAAAGAAACTTGATTATACTGACAAAATCGTTAGCATCTTAGTAAAAAGCTAAGGACATCACGACTCAATGCCAAAACTTGGCGGATGCTATCGCGGGAGACATTCTCTCTGAAAGTAAAATGTTTAAAGAGAAGACACTAAGTCTATGTGATGCATTCAAAGCTCGCGATGATGCATGAAAAGGAAAGACGTTTTGGCTCAAGAAAGCTCGTGGCTCATTGAAGAGGGTATAAATTTGGTTTCCAAACGATTAATGAGTTCCGTAGAATTCTATAAAGTAATTTCTCCTATTATAGTTCATGTTGTTCAGTTATGAAATGAAAAGGAAAAATGGCATTTCACAATGAGTTTGAACATAACGTTCACGACTCTAATCTACAATCTAATATAAACAACAAGCATGATTACCCGCGCGTTGCTGCGGGTCGTTAATTTTTTTCGCGTAGTTGCGAGGCATTATTATTATTTTTTTATTTTGTGTGGTTTTATTTTTTCGTCCTCATGTTTAATAGTTTTTTTTATATGGGCTTATGTGTGGGGCTCATGTTTAAAGGTTTCTTTTTTTGGCTATACGGGTTTTTTTTTAATATAATTTTATGGGAACATGGCGTTTTTTTATTGTATTATGTGTGGGTTTATTTTTTTGGTCTCATGTTTAATAGTGCGGGTTAATTTTTGCGTTAAAATTTTATTTTTATTCTTTTCTATTTTTATCTGTGCGGGTTTATTTTTTCGGTCTCATGTTTAATAGTTTGTTTTTTTATATATGGGCTTATGTGTTGGGCCTCATGTCGCGGGTATTTTTTTATCTTAATAAGTCAATATTTTTGTATTTTTTTTTCTATTTTGTGTCGAGCGGTTTTTTTACATTGCCTACAAAAAAAAAAACCAAATGGGCTGGCCCAAATTGGGAGCCCAAAGGGCCGAGCACTGTAGCGTGTGGAACAAAACTACGTCGTTTTATTCTACGCGAGGCATTATTATTTTTATTTTTTTTTATTTTGTGCGGTTTTATTTTTTCGGCCTCATGTTTAATAGTTTGTTTTTTTTTCTTATATGGGCTTATGTGTGGGGCTTATGTTTAAAGGTTTCTTTTTTTGGCTATACGGGTTTTTTTTAATATAATTTTATGGGAACATGGGCTTTAAATGAGAATTGTATTTTGTGCGGGTTTATTTTTTCGGTCTCATGTTTAATAGTGCGGGTTAATTTTTGCGTTAAAATTTTATTTTTATTCTTTTCTATTTTTTATTTGTGCGGGTTTATTTTTTCGGTCTCATGTTTAATAGTTTGTTTTTTTTATATGGGCTTATGTGTTGGGCCTCATGTCGCGAATATTTTTTTATCTGAACAAGTCAATATTTTTGTAGTTTTATTTTTTCTATTTTATGCCGAGCGATTTTTTTTACATTGCCTACAATAAAAAAAAATGCCAAATGGGCCGGCCCAAATTGAGAGCCCATTGGGCCGGGTACTGTAGCGACGCTGCCAAAAACAGCAGCGTTTTAACTCCTTTATAGTATATATATATAATTACTCAATATGTAATTATGTTTTATTTATTGAAAAGCTATTTACAAGTCATGACTAACCAAGTCATTTTAAAGCTTTATAATGACTAAATAAATATAATATAATAAGATTGATAGAGGGGGAAAAGCTTTTAGCTTTTAGTTTATTAAGTTTTTGCCAAAAACTTTTTTAAAAAGCTTTTACTACAATGGTTAAAACATTTTCCAAAACCTTGATACTTCTAAAACATTAGCATTGGAGCTTATAAGCCTAACATATAAGCTTAGCCAAACATTCTCTAAATAGAAAACCTGACATGATGTCGAGGTGGATGTACACAACAAGAAGCTCACTGTACCCTTCGTTTTTAACCTTAGGCTGGTGGTAGTGGTCACCAAGTCTCACCATGCTACCTCAGCGCCACCTCACTTTTCTTTCTCCTCTCACCATACCTCACCATTTAAGTGTTATGGTCACCGCACCTCACCGTTCATGCCTATTTTTTATTTTAAATATTTTTTTACTCATAATTAATAAAAACGTACATTATCAATGTAAACAACGTACGAAATTAAAACCGTAAATTGTCACAAAAACTTTCAATTAGAATTTAAAAACGTTACATAGAAAATAAAAAACGTTACATAGAGAATTAAAAACATAGAGCGTACGAAATAAAAAAACTAAAGCACGGTTCGAACCATTACATATTTTCAAAAGTTTGTGTTAAAAATGAATGATTTTATGTGAGGTTTATAGGTATTTTATATTTGAAACACAAGATAGTGTAATTTTTTTTATTTTTTTAATCAAATGGTAAGAAAACATGAGGCCCCACACAATTACTGCCTCACCTTTCGTGAGGCAGTCACCATTCATTTCATTTTATCCCTCACCTCACGCATGAGGTTTGATTGAGTTTTTGGGCTTAGCCCGTGAGAATGGGAGGTCACGGAAGAGCCTCACCCCCATCCCCCACTCCCACAAGTCTTAGGGTGTGTTTGGTAGGGAGAAATGAAGAGAAATATATTTAATTTTATTTCTAAAGTGTGTTTGGTAGAGAGAAATGAAAAAGTGGAGAATTGAAGAGAATTAAGTTGGGAAATGGAGAGAAATGGTAGTGTAATTTTTGTCCACCTTATTTCCTTAATTTTGATAGAGAATTTGGAGAAATGGGTTTTTATTTTTATTTTTGTTTTTTGCTTTTATTTTTCTATTTTTTTATAATCACAGTCGGGTCAAATTCGGGTCGAGACTAAAAATTTCATACTCGAACCCGACCCTATTTTAATTTTGGTTACTCGGGTTCGGTTCAATTCGGGTCACCCGCATAAAATTTTTTGAACCGGGTACCGGACCCGAATAAGCCTAATAGGGGTCGGGTCCAAATAGGCTTAACCCGACCCGAGTAACCTGACTCGAAAAAAATAATGGTGAAATTATTGTATTATAATCGTTCTTTATTTTTAGTTTTTTAAAAGAAGAAAAAAATTTCGTGATTATTTTTTATTTCAATTCTCTTGTGTTACCAAAGCAATGAAATTCAATACATTTCTCATTCAATTCCATTTCTCTGAATTCTATTCTCTACTTCATTTCTAATCTCTGAAATTCTCTCTATCAAACGTGCCCTTAGTTCCTGGCAGCGTGGCCAATTATTATATCAAAAGTTATAAACTTATTTTAAGTCATCCCCAAGTGTTAGACTTGTTTATACAGACTCGCTTTCTTAATGTTTATTTATGTTTGCTTGAAGTCTTGAGCTTCTTTGTTTGAGTACTTTGTTTCATATTAACACGTATTTGATTATGACCAAATGTATTGTTTATCCAAATATAGTTCTTCCTAGTTTGTAACTTCATAATACGCAATAGCTTCTTTATTTGAGTAATTTTTAAAAACGTTCGTATTGTGAACTAAGTAAAAATGATTTAAGAGTATATATGTCTAACATACATTATTTTTGAGTGTGCAAGTTATTTATAGGTGGTTAAAATTCGAGTTCCAAAGAAAGATAACTTGTCAGTCACCGATTGTTGGTATCAATTACACCCTGTAAAGAAATACAGTAAAAATCACACAATCAATTCTAGAATTAAAAAAATCATTATTTTAACAATGTGGACAAAAGATCGAATAAAAAGGAAAGAAGATACTCGTAATAATCAATCAAACAAAATTAAATACTCACACAAAATAACGCAATAAATACAATAATAAAAAGTCAAAACATGTCGTGGCGACATCAAAACGACTCACTCATTCATCATACCCGACCCCAATCACATCCAACTAACAATAATTCATTTCTTTCAACTCACTGTGTGTTTTTATTTTCCCTCAATCATGACAAAAAATGTGTTAATTGATAGTGATGATTCGTATACGCAGCCAACGGGTGCTAATATCCGTAAAGCGTTGGCTGATTTAGTTGGATCAGCTCAAAGTGGTGATTATCTGTTTGTGCATTATAGTGGTCATGGGACTAGACTCCCTGCTGAGTCTGGTGATGATGATGATACTGGTTATGATGAGTGTATTGTTCCTTGTGATTTTAACTTGATTAATGAGATGCACAACACGGTGCTACATATACCTAAACAGCTGCGCTGGCTGATTCATAGATCTGGATCAGCTCAAAGTGTGAGATTTATCTTTTTGTGCATTATAGTGGTCATGGACTAGACTCCCTGCTCTGCGTCTGGTGATAGATGAGAAGATACTGGTTTATGATGGAGTTGAATTGTTTCCTTGTGATTTTAACTTGATTAATGGTATGTTCACTTTAATATACCTAAGTTGATCTAGTGCTTCATGGTTAAATGTTTAATTTAGTGAATTATGTGTTCGGATCGTTGAATTTAGGGTTTTTTTTTTTATCACTGATTTAACTATTTGACCTTTTTTGCGAGAAGGAAAACGATTGAGATGCCTAAAAATACGACTAAACTTTTGCAGTGCTCTTATTATAAGATGTATTATTTGGATTAAAGTAATTTATATATTTTAGCATTATAAAGGGAAAACGTTGCTATACCTAGAACTGATGGATCTAATGCGATCGTGCTGCTATGACAATATTGTCATGGATAACTGACATTTTGATTTAGCATTATCAGATCTGATAATTTCACCAACAGTGTGCTAATTTAGTAATAGTATACGCTGTGTCAATGGAAGGTTGGGCATAATTGGGAGGGCTTATTATGTTTAGTTGACTAGTTGTGTTTTTTGCTTCTAAGATCAAGCTCAGTTTGCTGGATGAAGTTTGATTACATTGTATAATTTTTCTCTAGTGTTAGGGAACTTAACTAATATAATTGGTCGATGCGTGATGAGGGGACAAGGAAGAGAAATATGTAATGGAGAAGTTAATCGATTTTTTGGGCCTTTTGGCTTTATGTTACATATATTTTGATAAACAAAAATGATGTAATTGATAGGATTATGAAATTATGTGATTCCTGATTTTTTTTTTTGGTTGGATCATCTAAGTGGAAACAGTGTGCAATGGAAGGAGGGTAGTGTGTTCATCTACTTTTCCAAAATCTATCGATTTTTCCCAAATTTAAATGAAGACAATCTGTCCTCTTCTGATTTTTATTCTGTTCTATGAAGACGATCTGTCTTGAAATTCATTTGTCGAGTTGTCACGCCTTGTTCTGCTCTGTTTTTGAGTTTGTTTGATCCTAATGTACCCACACAAACAACTTCCGAAAAGTGACTGTTATTATCACGTGTAATGACTATGCTGTTGTATCCATGTTGATGATCGCAGATGATGACTTCAGGGACCTTGTTGATCAAGTGCCTCATGGTTGCAGAATAACCATTGTATCAGATTCGTGCCACAGTGGTGGACTAATTGACGAGGCTAAAGAACAGATTGGTGAAAGCTACAAAAAGGATGATGATACAGAAGAACAGACTGGATCGGGATCCGGATTTGGATTTAGAAGCTTCTTGCATAAGAAGGCTGAGAGTGCCTTAGAGTCTCGTGGCATTCATCTCCCTTCTGGATTACGCAATAAGGATCGTGAGGCAGAAGTTGAAGAAGAAGTAGAAGATACCTATGTAGGGGAATTACATGTTAAGAACAAATCTTTGCCTGTTTCAACCCTCATTGACATTCTCAAGCAACAAACCGGTAAAGATGATATCGATGTTGGGAAAGTGAGGCCGACATTGTTTGATATGTTCGGCGAAGACTCCAGCCCAAAGGTGAAAAAGTTCATGAATGTCCTTTTAAACAAGCTCCAAGGCAACAACGAATCTGGTGGTGGTGGCAGTGGTGGTTTTCTTGGAATGGTCGGGAGTCTGGCTCAGGAATTCCTAAAGCAAAAACTGGAAAACGATGAAGACTATGCAAAACCCGCAATGAAAACAGAAGTTGGGAGGAAGGAAGAGGCCTATGCTGGATCAAACAAACGGGAGTTGCCAGAAAATGGTATTTTGATCAGCGGGTGTCAGACCCACGAGACATCAGCTGATGCCACGCCAGGTGGCAAACCGGATCAAGCTTATGGGGCTCTTAGTAACGCGATTCAAACAATCCTTGAGTCAGAAAGTGATGTTAGTAATTACAAGCTCGTTAGTGAGGCAAGGAGGCTGCTAAAGAAACAGGGGTTCACTCAAAACCCTGGTCTTTATTGTGACGATAACCATGTCGAGGCCTCGTTTGTGTGCTAAGTGATGGTACTACTGGAATCGTGCTATGGTATTTGTGAGCTTTATAAGTAAACGTTCAGTTATTTTTATATATGTTCATTTGAGTGATAGTTTTGGATTTTAATCCTGGACTTATATTTGTGGTTTGAGTTGTATCTGTTTAAACTGTGTGTTCTATCTTTTTTTTATATAAAGAGAGTTGTATTTTCTGTATGACAACAAAAATGAAAACTATTTATTCGAGATGTTAATGTTTATCTCAGAGTTGACTTTTGTTGACTTGTTATGGATAGTAGTAAAAAACATTGGTTGACCATCAGTATCTTAAAACCGAACTGCTTGCGTGAGAGCTCTACTCATTCTTCTTTTAATAGACAACGATCGAGATATTGTCTAATTCCTGATGACAAACAACAAAAACTGAACACAAGCCCTACTTAAAATATCGCGAAGATTGTTAAAATAGATTTTATTCTCAGCAATTTCGACACACTTTTCTTCCGCGTTGTACTTTACACCTGCGAAGATAGAAAGTCTAAAAACCATTCTGCGGTTTGACATAAAACCTGTTATGAGAATCCTAATAAGAGTTATTCCCATCGTCTGCGTACGGTTCTCACAATCTCAACATGCGACACCAAACCGCTTCCGAGCTTTCCAAAAGGTAGTCGCCTGTGATTATAGTCGGCGGCAGCAAAGTCGAGTCGGGAAATATAAAAAAAGAAAAAAAGTATTTTGGCCATTTTTTTATATGTTACCGGTTTGACCGGTCATTTTGTGCGAGGATTTGAATTTCTAACAAAAATGGTCGTTCCTAGAACAAACTTATATAAAATGGCCATTTCGAAATTTTTTCTGTAATTTGTTAATCGCAAAACCGTTTGGCGATTTTGGAGTATAAATCTGGGTAAGTGTCTTTAAAAGGTATAGCAGCCAGCAGGTAGAGGTCCCGCCCTCAAAAGGTCTAGATTGTCATGTGGTGACAGTCACTTTCATTAGCTGGAATCAAAATCGTCATATGTCATAATATTGAAGATTCATTGTGTCTAAAGAAAAATAAGGTTTATGTTTTTGTTGCAATTGCAATCTAAAATAGTGTATTAGATTCATGCCACAATGGTGTGCCAAGTGCCAAGACACTATACAAGACATTAGAATCCTGGCCTTCACATTCTTTCCGCATTACCCAATACGCATCAAAATGCAGTACAAGAAGATAATGGACCGGGTTTAGATGTATAAGTTTCATGCACAAAACTAAGGGGGTGGGGTTGAGTATTTTTGGAAGGTGATCTATGTTAGTTTATGGATGATAAATTAATAGATTTGTGTTAGGATCGAACTCAAGATCATGGGATTGCACTCACTACGAGTTAACAATTAATAAATAATATATTTGTTAATTTTACACGTAAACGTTTAACGGTCGTTAAGTATTTAACGGAAAAGACTAACGACCATAAGGACAAGGACAAGTACATAATTACATAATTGATGTTACATAATGTTACATAATTAATGAATTGATGTTACACAATTGATGTTACATAATTAATGAATTGATGTTACATAATTGATGTTGCATAATTAATGAATTGATGTTACTTGTTCACCAAGTATTAGGGTTAGGGTGCCTATATAAACACCCATATGGAGAGGTGAAAGACACACAATAATCCCTAAACTCTATCACTCCTTTGTCCTACATTCGACCCCATAACCTTGGGTTGATCGGATCGAATCGTTCGTTTAAACGCTACGTGTTATCAAGCTAGTGATTGGTTAACTCGATACATAGCGTGTGTACAAGATCGTGATACAATCTTCCTTTAGATTGTTCTTGGATTGTTTTCGTATAAACCCTAATTAGGGTTTTTGGAGATAATCCCTAAGCAATTTGATTCTTGTTCGGGCTAGAATCAAAAGGTATGTAACCCTAATTCGGTTAATTATTCAAACATGTTATTTGATCATTTATTTGCTTCCGCTATTCTATGCTTTGATGTTATGGTTTAATATAATTGTTATGAAAGTATAAAACCTACAATCTAAAGGTCATAGCAAATATTGCCGCCGCTTTTGACATTCACAGACATAATAAAAGACCAAAGATGATATGGATGCTGGGAGAGTGATCAAGGCCAATGTTGCGTGATCTATTTGGTGAAAATTCCAGTCTGAATTAAAGGTGGAGCAGTTCTGAATGTCCCAATGATTGCAAGTCTGGCTCAAGAATTCCTAATTAAGCCAAAGCTGGAACACGATTTAGGCTATGCAAAAGCTTCCTTTTTTTTTTGGAATGGAAGGCTATGAAAAACCTGTAACCTTGCCGGTTAATCGCTGCCTAAGCGTTACTGGGCCACCAACTTTGCCGATTTGTGTAAATCGTTCGAATAAATCGGTCAACCATGGTCAACGGTGGTAAACCTTGCCAGAAACTTGCATATCTTGTCGAAAATACCCAAAACTCACCGTAAACTTGTTTTAATCACTTATAGTAGCCGTTTATGTATATTACAAGTTATTTTTTATAAACATCTTGCCGGAAATGCTCAAAAGTCAAAACTCGTCGAAAATACCCCAAATTTCCGGAAAATGCCAATCCGATTAGTCATCGATTACAAGCTACAAGGGGGTCGACCGCCCGACTCACGATTCACGATTTTTGCAACCTCGGTATTTCTTACAAATTGTATCACTTTTTATAAAACTGTAGCTGATTATTCTTGTTCGGGAAATTTCATAAAATACCAACGTACTCATACCGAACAAATTAGTATGTAGGACGCTAGTATCTTGTGGAATTTTCTTATCTTTTCTTACAACTTCAAGCAAACATAATTACATAAACATACTAAATACTATTTAGCAATACTTCTGTTGTCCAACATTTGAATCTGATTGTTTGGTATCACTTAATGTGGTTAAAGTGAATTCCTGTTCAACCCCTATGAACCAATGGAAAGGAACCTTGTTAATAGGTATCATTTAGAGTCTTTGCCATACAAGAAATAACAGAAGTACCACTAACTGAGAACAAGTCATAAGAACAGATAGATAATTAACAAGGACCAGAAATATAAAAACTTGAGTATCCACAATTGTGGACTTGTGTACAGTTGATTAAGATCAGTTGTCTATCGACCTCATGTTCTGTTGATGATCCATGGCAATATAACTATGGCTAACTAGCCAGCCAGGCTAGACCAAGCTAGACAGGCTCGCACCCAAACCAGCCATAAACTGGGCTTGCTGTCGAGCCATTTCCATTTGAAGTTGAAGCCTTTGGAGCTGGGCTTGAGCATCGATAATGCTATATTCTTCACATTCTTCACAATCCACACAACCCAAATGTGTGCCATAGTCACATGATTCACAGTAGTACACCCAACGATCCTTTTGGACATCCCCATGACACACATCACATGAGATTGTATCGTCTTCGCTTTTTACCGGACACGAGTAAAATAATTTAAGCACATGCTCGTGATCGCTCCGTTTCACTGTTTCTGGCAAACTTACACATTGGATATGTAGATCAAATGTACAAACTGAACAGTTATAGGTAAAACCTGTCCCATCACTAAAGCACGCATTACAAGTAAATTCACCATTTTTGTTGTTGTAAGGTGCTACTGGGAGGAGGGTTAGAGGGTGTTCCGGGTGTGACTTGTGTTGGATCACTCTTTTCAGATTAAAACACGTTTCGTGAAGATGAAAGTCACACTTTGGTTCGACACATGAATAGCCCTTGCCAACTAGTGTGTCTTCACATCCTGAACAAGTAACCTCGTTTTCTTCATCTTCGTCTTCTGGTATATCGACTTTAGATAAATTGTGGGGGTGGCTAAAGTGCGTGATTCCTTTATCTTTAAGTTCATTTTGAGGGACTGAAGGATCTTGTGAGCTAGTAACCGGATTAGGAGAACTAGTCGGAATGGATATATAGGCTACGTTTTGAGGAATTGGAGGATCTTGGGCTTTAGGAAATGGATTAGGAGGATTTGCAGGAATGGTTACAGAAGGTTCAGTTTGTGCCATTGTAGGATACTGAGTACTAGCAGCTGGATTTTGAGAACTCGTGTGAATGGAAACTGAAGGTCGATTCTGAGGTATTGAAGGATCTTGGGTGCTAGGAATAGGATTTGGTGCATTGGTAGGAATTGAAACAGAAGGTTCATACTGAGAAATGGAAGGATACTGGACGGTAGCATTCGGATTATGAGAACTCGTGTGAATGGAAACAGAAGGTCTATTTTGAGGTATTGAAGGATCTTGGGTGCTGGGAATCGAATTTGGTGGATTAGTAGAAATAGAAACAGTAGTTTCATTGTGAGCCAAGGGAGTGTTATAAACGGAAGCAATTGCATTCTGAGAACTTGGTGGAATGGAAACAGAAGGTCCATGTTGAGCCATGTATGGATCTTGGGCTGTATGAATTGAGTTCTGACGACTAGGTGGGATGGAATCATAGCCTTGATCATGAGTACCTGTGGATTGATATTGCATGTTGGAAAAAAAATTTGGGGTCATATCCGGATTCTGGGCAGGAACTGGAAAACTATCATGAGCAGAAACAAAAGGGACGTCGTGGCTCATGCTATTATGTTGTGAATTCCAACTTGACGGAACTAGTTGTTGGAACAGATGAGCTGTTTGAAAACTTGTAGTCATGGAAACGGAATAAGCGCACTGAACATGAAGGTCAAATTCACAATCAGCACATGAATAGGAGAATCCGGTTCCCATGACTTTACATGAATTGCAATAGAATGAATTGGAGAGGTAAGTAGGGTAAGGAACCAAAGTGAGGGGATGAAGAGGGTGGGATGGGTGTTTCAGGGCTCGAGTGGCGTGGTAGCATTGCTCGTGTAGGTAGAAATTGCATGGCCAACAAATGTAGATGGTTCCGGTGCTTGAAGAGTTGCAACCGGAGCACGGGAGATCTACCCCTTCGGGCAATTGATGCATGACTAGATTGTGCGGGTGGCTGAAATGTTTGTTCCCTTGATCCATCTCTTTTTTTTCTTGAATGTGTGTGTGGGTTCAATGTGAAAGAGAGTATATGAAGATAAATTTGTTAAATTTTAGTAGTTGTTGTGCAAGTTGCTAGAAATGGAATTGGTCAGATTGCCAACTATTCCTCATAATAGAGATGCTTCCTGTCAAGAAGTTGACTTTGTAATTTTATGAATCCTCTTTGGTGGCCAACGACTATCAACATGGAAAAAGATGGTCAAACAATGGAAACCAAAAGTTAAGTGAACAAGAGGCAAAATATATTAACTGTATTACAATTTTTTTATTTGGAGAGTAGATGAAAATTCTCTAAACCATAATACATTATCATATAGGCCAAAATGTATTTTAATACCTTCCAGACATTTTATCGATAATTCAGTAGTAAGTTGAGCGTAATAAAATGCGCCTTGGCCTTTTATGTATGCTAAAATAGAGTATTAGTATAAATTTTTTAATAATAAGGATGGAATGGTTGAGACTTTTTAAGCTCCTTGTAAATGTGAAGTCTGATGATACATGTATATATTTTTATTAGGCAATAGTGCTCAGATCATGTGAACATAAACCATTAAACCCTATCCGTATTATAGTAATACTTTGATGTATATCTTAGTAGTGTGTTAGTATTAACTAATAGTGATAGTGATGTTGATTGTACTACCAATCATATATTGGAAAAAGAAAGAAAGAAATGAGTACATAAAGTCTGCTGAGTTACTCCCTCTACTGCAAAATCAATAGTGACATATGGTTATTGGTTACAAAATGTTGGAACTAACCTGGATAATTGACCACTGAACTTAGATAGATCAATTGGGCCGATTCTACCAATCTCCCCAATTCGTCTAAAGACTATCTTGATGGAGTCAACCAAACCGTCATGTTGGGTAATAAGGGGATACATGAACAAGTTGTACTTCTGGGAAAAACGCTAGGAAGGACACTAATGGATCAAATAAAAATGTTTTCTTACTCTTGGATTTAGGTCAAAATCCTTAAGGCCGATGGGGCTAGTTTTGATTTCCGAAGTGAAAATTTTACACGCTACAATAAAACTTGCATAAACCTTATGTATCTCTGATAACTAAATCGTGTCAAATCAGAAATATTGATCCACGGCCGCTACCTTATTGAACGTATATATACAGAGTAGTTCAGTAATGTTTTGATTGAATTTGAATTAGACTAAATTTTAGCATAACATGCCACAAAAAGAACTCTCAGTTTTACTTTTTGAACTTATTATGCAATTGTTATCTTTTGCCAATTTAGATTCTTTTTGTTTAAACATTGTTCATAGGTCAAAAACCTTATATCCACCAGCTAGTAGATGTATATGATCATGAGTACAAAAAAGCATGTAAAAAAAGATGACATTTTTACCTAGAAGACTGTATGAAAGATTGATTATACTCATCTGCACTAAAAGTGTTGAACAAAATATATGAACATCATACAAATAGAATAAACTGAAAGTGAAAACTTGACAGATAATGAAATGAAGAGAAGTACATTTGAATTTAGAGATAGCAACAATCAACAACTATGGTAGCATCTTCCCATGGAAATCGAAAGTCTATAACCATTAGTATCCAATAATATCATGCCTACGAGTTTTGGACATCTAACAGCAGCTAATCAAGAGTCAAGACTCGTCCCTTATGATAGAGATTTTGCAATTCCATTTGGATGAGTTCATAATCCCAATGCATACTTGAACCACATCCATCCACCGTCTTTAAGGATATTGAGGGTTATGAGCACCAGTTTGACCTGAAGGATAGCCCACATGCTGACTATGCATGTATGAATGATGACCACTAGTATTTTGATTGTGAGCACTTGTAGGAATATAAGCATTTTGTGCTGGATAAGAATTTGGGCCACTTTGTGAAATCGCTTCATGACCATGTGAGTAGTTGTTAGCTAGGGTGGGATTTGAGTACGGCTGAGCACAAATGACATGAAGGTCGAATTCACAGCTGGAGCAGGAATAGGATAATCCAGTTCCAGTGAGTTTACATGTATCACAGTAAAAAGAATTGGATGGATAAGTTGGGTAAGGAACTAAAGTTAGAGGATGAGCAGGGTGTGACCGGTGTTTCAGGGATCTGGTTGCACGAAAGCATTGTTCGTGCAACACAAAATTGCATTGCGCGCATACGTACATGGTCCCATTAACCAACATGTTGCAGCCAGAACATGACATATTGGCAGTTTCATGTGCTTGGTGCATAGTGAGGTTATGCACATGGCTAAAATGTCTGTTCCCAGAATCCATCTCTTTCTTTTCTGATTTGGTATATGTGTTCAGAATAATGAAATGGAAGTAAATAGGATAGTAGTTGCCAAGTTGCAAAACCTTGGCAATAGTTTAAGACATAAATGAGTAATGGGTCAGAAATGGGAATAGGAATCAGAATGGGCTTGGTCAACAACGAAAAAGTCAAAGTCAGCTCTTTCCAATTGGAATAGTTCAAGGTTTGGGCTATGGGGGAATATAGCTTGGTCAATCAATATATGCCAGATTGTCAGCTCTCTCCATTTAAAGATTCTTTTAGGTAAATGGTGTACATGTATTGATTGACCAAGTCAATTTGGTTATAGTATATCAGTTAACAGAATTTTGTTGAATGCCTCACCCAAAAAAATAAGAAATACTAGAACCACAAAGAGTTTACATAAAGATTTTCACAAAATGATGTGGCATAATGATTTGCACAATATTAGCCAATTAAAAGATGAGAGATAAAGAATTTAAATCCAATTATTGCATGACACATCAATTTGTGGAAATCCTTTTGTAAACTCTTTGTGGTTGTAGCATTTCTCGAAAAAAATATTGGAATTATAATTTGACTTGCGTATTGATTAACCAACTAATCACAATATATAACCTTTTCGGATTATTCTAGATATCAATCACAAAACGGACTAGGCTTACCAACTAAATATAAAGCCTAAAGGCATGCACAAACTAAGCTCGGTTAACACCCCTTGCAGTTTGAATGAGAGGTGAACGAACACTCCAAATGATACGAAGCTATTCAAATAACGTAGATGGAAAACCCTTGGTAAAAATATCTGCATGCTCACAACAGGATGGCACATGAACAACGCGAACCTGGCCTCGAGCGATCATATCACGAACAAAATGTATATCAATTTCAATGTGTTTGGTTAGCGATGCTCAACAGGATTGACGATCAAATAACTGACACTAACATTGTCACAATATACAAGGGTGGTAGACAAAATCAATGTATGAAGTTTCCAAAGTAGATTACGAAGCCAAACAGTTTCAACAACGACGTTATGAGCACCTCTTTACTCAGTTTCAACACTAAGTTTAGAGAGATTATGTTTCCGTTTTCATGACCAGAGATATATTAACAGAAGAAAAACACAATACCATTTGTAAAAACGCCTTATAGTATCCTTCCGCATATCGAATAAGCACAAGAAACTAGTAGGAAACAAAAAAAAAAATAGCTAGAGCCCAAAGTTCAACTTACCACGAACATAGCAAGAACTCGCTTAAGATATGAAAATTGAGGCTCGCGAGGATCATGCATATGAAGACACACATGCTTTACAACATAAGAGATATCTAGATGAATAAATTTAGGTATTGCAAACCACCTGCAAGACTATGATATAAAGTAGGGTCAGAAACATGAGCCCCTTCAAAACCAAGCTTGGATTCCGTCTCAACTGAAGTTCAAGAGGGATTACAGTTAGCCATATGTGCCCTGTCGAACAACTCCAAAGCATATTTCTTATGAGAGACAAAACATGCCTGTAGAGTCATATGTAATAGAAATCCTCCTAAAAAATTAATAGCTTCTAAAGCAGTCATATCAAACTCCTTATGAGAAGATGAGATAACGCGCTAAAGCAAATATGTAGATGGAGCTGTCAGTATAATATCATCAACATAAATCAACAAATAAGCAACCTCAACACCATGCCTATATATAAATAATGACGAGTCACATCTACTCGACGAGAAACCAACCCGTAGAGCATATCTTGCAAAACGTTGAAACCAAGCACGTGATGCTAGTTTCAATCCACATTAAGACCTCTGTAACTGACAAAAATGATGTGTTGGACTAAACCGAGTTTACAATCCAACACAAATAAGCATGAAAAGAGGGTAACTGATATGTGCTTAATTACACATATCTTTTACCTCTAAAAACGAGCTTAAATGACCAAAAACAGACAAAAACTGCCAAATATATGTTTGTTTTGCATTGTATTTGCAATTGGATATTGACATATCAAAAACAGAAAACCAAGCCAAAATGACAACAACTACATGGAATGGAAAAGACTGTGCTAAAATCAAGGCCAAATTCCTCAAAAATGTCCAAAGTCAAGTCCAATACGAAGAATCAGCAGTCAAACCGGACCAGAACTGAAGAATACTTTGGATGGCAAACTAACACCATCTGATGGGCCGGGAAAGCCCAATAGTATAATTATGAAGACTGTGAAGACCAAATGGGCCCTCAATCAATTACAACAGCCCATTTGTGTGCAATTGACAAAGACTGTGAAGACTTTGAAGACCCAATCCTAGCCCAGTTACAGCCAATCTCAGCCATTGTACACACAAAACCCACTTCATAACCTTATTGGGCTTGAAAAAGCCCAATAACCCCACCTAAACCTTATTGGGCCCAGACACACTCAATTGGGCCCAATACAAGCCCAAAAGCCCAACAAAAGCCCACAATCAATTTTTATAAACCTTAGGGACTAGAATTGTCATTTTTAAAATAGGTTTTATAAAAGAAAAATGGTTTAAACAAACACAAGGGCTGAAATTGCAACTTTTCAAAACTCCTTTTATTCTTTTAAGTTATAAACAGCAGGGACCATTTTTGCAATTGTCCTAAACTCTTTTTCTTTTAGTTATAAAAACGACAAGGACCAAAATGGTCACTTTCCAAACTTGTTTTATAACTAAATTCGGCCAAGACAAAGTGAAAAGAGAAGGAAAGATGGGGGGGCATTCTTGCCTCTTCCCCATACTTTCCTTTTAAACCTGTAACCCACCCCGTACCTTAACCCACTCCCGCCAAAAACCATACCACCCCTTCCCCACGGTTTCAAGCCCAAACCACCTCCCAAGTACCACTCACAGCTCACCCCTCACCTTTTCCCACCTTACCCTGCCCCTATAACCCTCTCCCCTGGCAAAACACTCAACCCAACGAACCCCTTCAATGGCTGAGATGAACTCAAGACATATAGAGGGCTAGGATTGCTTTGAAGGTATTGTACACTCACAGCTAGCACATCCCAAGTCAAAGAGAAGGCAAAGGAGCTTGTATAAAAGAGCCAAGACCAAGCCGAACCAAAATAACTGTTTTTTACCTTTCTTAGTTTAAATTTTACTTAAGTTTGCTTTAAATATTATTGTACTCAGTTTCTTTTTAAGTCTTTCTTGTAATACTTTCAGTTTTAATAAAAGCCAAGTGTTCTTGTGAAATTGCATTTGTCAAAATTTGAAATATAGATTAAGTTGTTTAATATTGTTAAACTTGTATAAGAATGTGTCAAGATGATTAAACATTGCTTATAAACACCCTTCTCAGCTTTCCCTTAACTAAAAATCAGTAAAAAATCGTTTTTTATAAATTAAGGGGGTGTTTGGTTTAGACCCAAAATGGGTCATATGGGGTTGTGCATGGGTCAAGTGCACTCAGCCAACTTTGGCTGAGTGTGTAGGGGTAATCAAAACACTTAAACCACCATTTTTAATTTTAAAATCAATTTTTAAGTGTTTTCTATTTTCTGTCAGATTTTCAATAAGCTAATTTGAGCCAAAGTGCTCAAGCTGCATAAGCAGCTTAAGCACACCATTTGTGTGCTTGTTGTTGTTATTTCTAGACAGCAAACCCAACCCTTGTTGCTGTTCTTTTGGTTTGACCAAGTAATAAGCAAAGAGTTTGTATGCAATTTTTTTGAGAATAGCCATTTTCCAGCCCATTATTCAGCAAGTTTAAGTTGACCTCATTAGCTCATCTTTTGAATATAAGCTCATTGGAGACCCCTTTAATTCTGTTTGTACTTGGTTTTAACTAAAAAGTTCATTTGAGCTTATTGCAATAAGCTCAAAAAGCCCCCTAAGCCTACTGCTTTGCTTACCCTGGTGCTAGAACCAATTTTCAGCCC